>CM067518.1:6627288-6887455 GCA_034509495.1 Acestrorhynchus altus | reverse complement strand
TTATTATTATTATTATTATTATTATGTATAATTTATTCTTGTATGTTCTATCATGTTTTTAATAACTGTATAAGTGAATCTAAAACAGTGACTATAATCAAAGCATATTGAACCAACAACCCTGTGATCAATAACCTTGTGCACATTATCATATCCACTATATATAGCTAAATATACTAAATATATCTATGTAGCTTCTGTGTAAATCTATAAAAAATTGATTTGATCAAATTACTCCTTCATTAACAAACACATTTTTAGGAACCTTACATTAAATTATTATGCCGCTCTCATATCTTCAACATTCAATCATCTGTCTCTATTTATTGTCCTTCAGAGTAAAGACATTTGTTCCCAGTTGCAGGAAGAACTCCTGAAGGTTATGGCAGAGATGCAGAATGTAAGTGTGCCACTTTGTTCTTCACTAAAAATAAATATACATAACAAAATGAGTACAAATGCCAGTCGAGAAACAGCTGTGAAAGTCTCCTCCGGCAACTTTAAATTGGAACAGCTGGTGGTAACTTCGGGCCTTCTTAACCAATAATGTTCAATATTGAATTTCAGACGATGAAGATATATTCCCAGTACCACATGGAGTACTTGTCGGCTGAGTGCAAGCTGAAAGAAGCTTCTAAACAAGAAGAAAAACAGAAACAGAGTGCAGCCAAGAAGATAGAAAGACTGATAGAGAAAGTAAGCTTGATTTCCATTTTATACTTAACTGTTACAAACAAAAAGAACTCACCACTATTCCAGAGAAACGCCACATTTTAGAGTATTCAAGATTGGCAATTAATTACCACCAGATTTATCAAACATTACATTTAGTTTCTTTGGAGTGATATCGTTTCATCATTTCTTTTTTGTTGAACTTTAATGAAGGAAAAAAAAAGAAGAAGTGAAGAGTGTAGCACTGCCAGTGTTGCAGATGGGGTTTAAGGGTTGGGGATTGGCAGCAGGATCATATATGATAATCCTCTATTAGTCCCGCAGTGGGGAAATTCACAAGTAAACTTAGTAGAAGAAAAGAGTGTAAAGACACAGTGTACTGATGCACAATTTGATATATCATAATATAATACTGTGACAAGCGGCACTAGATGTCAGCTTTTAGATTTTTGGCCAGTTTTTACCTTAAATGTATTTTTAACCCTTTTTTCTGAACATGTATTGCAGGAATCATGCAGCACAGTAACATAATCTAATAAGCACTTAACAATGCTAGAGCCATAGCAACCATAGCAGCAACACATAGCAGCTCTACAAACATGCAAACAAAGTGCCTAGTGGCTAAACAGCAACTCAGCTCCATCTGTGAAAGTAACTCAAGTGCTCACTTAACAAAGAACTCTTTCATGCTGCAATTCTTCTTTCATGTCCAATTCTACCACATTTCAAAGATGTTATGTTGGACTCAGATCCAGTGACTGGGAAGCCCAATAGAACGCTACAATTATTATGTTCATGACACCACTTTGAAAAAGCTTGTTTGTTTTTTTCTCTGTGATAGGATGCATTGTTGTACTGGATGTATCCATTAGAAGATGGGTCAGTTTTGGCCAGAAGGATGTAAATGGTCAGCAACAATATTCAAGCAACGATGGGTATTGACTCACACTGGTATAGATTAATTGGTATCACTCATTCCCTCACCCACCCAATCTGAAAGTCGATGTAAACACATAGTGAGTGTACATATTTGCTTGACTCTGATGAGGTATTTGTACACTATAAAATTATTAAGTCTGCTTAATCATTTCCCACACCCGGTCCTGGTGGCCCCTGGCCTGCATATTAAATGGATTACCTGTTCCCAGCAAACCTGATTCAACAAATCTGTTCATTAACCAGTCCTTTCAGGGTTGCAGGGGGTGTGTTAAAGCAGGAAATGCTTTAAAATATGCAGAGCAGGGGGGGTGTGAGAACTAGGTTTGGGAATTGCTGGGCTACTTAAAGAAATTGAGATCAAATTTAAAGCTACAGTTTAACCAATGTGGCTGTAAGAAGCATATTTCAAAGGAATGTATCCTTGAATTCATCCTCAATTCAATGTACAAAACATAAATATCAGAAAGCTAAAAACTAAAATAGTGTGAGTCTTCTTGAATTGACATCATTTGATTTAAATAAAATGATTTTTTAAATGAAAATGTTAGTTTTTTGTGTGAACAAAGTAAGTTGTTATATAAAATCATAATACAAGTGAAGTAGCAGTATTTATTAATCTACAGGGATTAAAATTCTTTTAAATCTAGGCCAATTAACTGAATTTAGTGTGTAGTTCACAGAAGTGAAACAACAGGAACTAGATATATTGGCTCTTTGCGCTCAGTTGTTTTGGAGTACACTTTCTGTTGACCTAGTAACCTAGTAATTTATAATGTATTTTTCTGGTTCAAGTGTAAAAGGCACAGTTTGCTGGTTTTCACACTGTCATTGTCACTACTTGAGGAAGAGTTTGTACAGTGCCACGGGAGAAACCCGTGCATGCATCATTGTTGTGAATGCCCAATGCTCAAAAATAATCTTTCATTTTTGAGAATTTTTGAATCTGTTAATGCATTATGGAAATTGTGCTTTGTGTCACTAGAGGCACATAATTTCTGTATTTTATTATCAGTCCAACTGAACAACTGTGGACTAAAAATATTCAAGACAAGACTCTGGAACACAAAATGTAATGTAAGTTAAAAACCTGCCACCCAGCAAGACTAGTTAAGCCTCAAATGTAAAAACAGGTTGTTGTTTTTTTTACCAGGATCAGTTTCAGATACTAAATATGGTCATTTTATGCAGAGCCACCTACTAGATCATTCATATTACAGACGTGGCCCAATGTAGTTTTAACAGTCGAAAGGACTGGTTATTGATATAGTGCAGCACAGACAACTTCACCAGGAATTGACCCCCAGTCTCCCGCATGATGTAGCAGCTTACTGGAAGGTAATGACATTGTTTATTGTGCCACACCAACCACCAACTCGACTTCTTTATTTATTTCTGTGCAGAGAGCTTCTGAGCTCTGACTGCATCATGTCACTGTTGCTGAGGTGCTTAGACAATATCAATATTATTGCTGTGCTAAGAACAACTCAGCATCCAATATCTTGTCAACAGCAGTCCTGTATTCAGAAATCATGATGATAGGTGGACTGAGAAATTGTTCATGCCTTAGATTTGTTGCAGTCTGTTATCATATAGCATCTATATAGTGCACATGAGGTCGTATCACTTTATACACTATTTTGAAACATTATTTGCTTTTTACATTCATGAACATTGGACAATTTCAAAATTACTGTGAATGATATCTTGTTACTAGTGAATCTTTTCTAGTGAAGTGTTATTAGTGAATCTTTTTGGTATTATGTGATATTATTTCAGGGTAGTTTATATATTTTGTATTTTATTTTGTATGTTTTTTTATTTGTATATGCTTATTTTGTATATTATTTCTACACTGTGCACTTACACATGTACAGTTGGTAAGCCGTGCTTCTTTGCATGCGATGCCATGCAGCCCAGCAACATCCTTCCTTCTCTGTGATGTGTACGCACCATGTCATTGAACTTCCCTTTCTAAATGACAATGTACGGATGTGTGGTTGACTGGGTGTTTTTGTGGGAGGGGACTTGTTTGTCTTCTTGCATGGTTTGATTCAATTGCCTCTTTTTGTCTGTGCAGAGACAGTGTAAAGTTCAAGAGATTCAGCTAAAGTGCACCAAAGCACGCAACGACTACATTCTCAATTTGGAGGCAGCAAACGCTTCCATGAATAAATATTACCTGCATGATCTCTCTGCCATCTTTGATGTGAGTATTCCGTTTTTGTGTGCTTTGCTGTCAAAAGTGAGAACACATTTGAAAAAGACCTTAACATATTTGAAAAAGACTAAATAAACACATAAAACTGGTGAAAAGCCTCTTAAAAGACATTTGTGAGAGGTAATTAATAGACATGCAATTTTCTTGTAAGAATGTTAGGACACCCTATGCCCTGGTATTTCCCCCTTTGGCTGAAATAATGTCAATTAGATGTTTCCTATAACTGTCAATTAGTCTTTGATATGGACTGAAAGAAAGAAACCATGACACTTCCACCTCCATGCTTCACAGCCGTATGAGGTTCTTGGGTTCAAGTGCTGTGTTTGGTTTGTGCACATGCATGTCTTCTGTTACTGCCCAAATGATTCAACTTTGGGTTCATCTGTACAAAGCACATTGTTCCAGAAGTCCTGACCTTTGTTTAGGTGTTCTCTGCCCTGTTTTCTTTTTCACAGCATGGGTCAAGCTTGTGCAGCCTCTTTCTGATGGTAGACCAATGCACTTTGACAAAAAGGAATCAATGAAGCATCTTGAACTGACATTGTACTCCATTATCATACATTTCAAGTAAAGGCAATTATCAATCAACTGTTTTCACAGTGCGGTGATTTGGGATTCCATCAGTCCCTGTCTCAAGTGCTCCAGATTTACCTGTCCAGACACCAACTGGCCCACCAGAACCTGGGCACTGGATTGTATGAGCTAGCTGGTGCTCAGTCAGGCCTTGACCAGAACCATGACCGGAATGCACTGATGCAGGATCACGAGACCACGTTCTGCCTGCCATTACGATTTCAGTACCAGCCCCATGAGAGAGACGAGGTACCTCTGTCTTGCACTTTGCTCAGATGACCCTCAACCACTGCCTGGAGAATTTATGTTTAGATTACTGAGAGATGAGAGGGATATAGGTACTTGCGCACCTAGATTTCAAATACAGATATCAGTATAGAACCTTTTACCCTCAATCCCCCAATTACATGTCTGCTATTAAATTCAGATGTGCTGATATTATCATAGTTGTGATGGTAAGAGTAATTAAATGATGGTGGTTAATGGTTGTCATAAAAAGGATAATATTAGTAAATAGTTGAAGAGTCCACCTTTAATGACCTTCAAGGAGAGACGGCATCTAGTCTGAGGCAGGGAGCATTAGCAGGAATGTGGGCAGGTGGTCTCAAATGGGAAATGAAATTAGTTGCAATGCACATCTCTTGCACATGCACTTTACCAGTTTGCTTCTCATTTTATTACCGTATTAGATAATTACACTTTATTGATTCCAAAGTAAATTGTGCCTGTAAGTTCCACTGTGCATGATAAAGTGCATTATGAGTATGTTTATCACGCATTTCTGCCATTTGACTTGTGTTTAAAAAATTAAAAAAATGATGGTGAGAGAGTCAACTGGTTAAAATATGAATGAACTAGGCTTGCAATTTTCAATACAAGATGGCGCTGCTGAGTCTGCTGCCGTTGCGGCTGCTTTACAGTCATAAGCGTTTCACTGCATGTTGTACTTGTATAACTGTGTGCATGACAAATAAAAGAACCTTGAACCTTGTAGTTCTCAACATGGTGATTGTATTTAAAATAATTATTGTGTTCTTAGCAAACAGAAATGACCCTTGTTGTTGATATATAACTTAAAATGAACATTGTATGCATTATTTATAAAAAAACAAACAAACCAAAAAAAACACTCTATTTATGAGCCAAAATATTTCCAAACCAAATATGTCTTTGAAACATGGGCCTTTCTCGACATCATGTGAGACATCTTTACAGGGTTGAGGGTTGTTGTTTTGCTGTGTGAGAGAATGTGTGGGTGTGTGTTGATGTATGTGAGAGTGTTATGTTCTTGTGTGTGTGTGTGTGTGTGTGTGTGTGTGTGTGTGTGTGTGTGTGTGTGTGTGTGTGTGTGCATTTTGCAGTGGAGGATGTGTGTCTGAAAGTGCCTGGATGTGCATGGGAGATTGTTGTCTTGTTTGTTTGCATATGTGGTTGTGCACAAGCTTAATCAGTATACCCTGTGTTGTGCAGGTGTGTGAGGTGAGTGCAGACTGTGAGATGAAGACTGAGCTAGAGACACGCTTCCAACAGCTGCAGAGCAGGCTCTCTTCAAAAGACAACGAGGATGTATGTTCATATTGCATTTGGCAGTTTCCCTCTTGGATTAATAAAATAATTCGAATTATGATTCTGAGAACATAATATATAGCTTTGAATATATAGCCTTTTGAGTCATATTGTTTAGTGAAAAGCTGTTCTATCTCTGTCAGAACCATTTGCAATTGAAAAAATCTGATTTTGGCAAACTATATTTCTCCATAATGTCCAGAAAGGGCAAAAAGACTCTGCCATGGACTTATTTCCTATCTGATAAATGTACCATATTAAACAACACCGTGTTTGTGTGTGTGTGTGTGTGTGTGTGTGTGTGTGTGTGTGATTTTTAAGCTTGAATGAGCCAATCGCTATCCATTTAGCAACTAACTAAACTCAAATATTCGACTTAACTCCAACATCATGTCTGAATCTGGAAAATCATCACAAACTCAAAATAATTGTGTATCATCTGAGTTATATACGTTTTTTTTTTTTTTTGTTTAGAGTGATTATGCCATTTTAATTTTTTATGTTGTTATTTTGATCTGTGTGATATCGCATCATGTGCCTGAATCACTAAAAGTATGAATTTAAAAGCAATTAAAATAATTCAGTAACCAACCTACTATTAGCCTATGTGACATTGTTGCCATTCTCCCAACAGATGAGTCAAATACTTGAGGTCTCTCACTCTGCCCTGGCTGACTGCATCAGTGAGGACATTTTTGGATCCACCACTGATCTCAACATGAGCCAATCAATGGAGACTATTAATGAAATATCAAATTACAAGGTCAATCAAGCAAAACGTAGAGCCAATCTGCAAGACACTGAGAACTCCTATGTTATGGTAATTCATTTAAAGAAAGTCTTCTTTAATGTGGTTTAAAACATAATACATACAGGGGTTGGACAATGAAACTGAAACACCTGTCATTGTCGTGTGGGAGGTTTCACAGCTAAATTGGAGCAGCCTGGTGGCCAATCTTCATTAATTGCACATTGAACCAGTAAGAGCAGAGTGTGAAGGTTCAATTAGCAAGTAAGACCACAGTTTTGCTCAAAATATTGCAATGAACACAACATTATGGGTGACATACCAGACTTCAAAAGAGGACAAATTGTTGGTGCACATCTTGCTGGCGCATCTGTGACCAAGACAGCAAGTCTTTGTGATGTATCAAGAGCCACGGTATCCAGGGTAATGTCAGCACCACCAAGAAGGACCAACCACATCCAACAGGATTAACTGTGGATGCAAAAGGAAGCTGTCTGAACAGGATGTTGATGTGCTAACCCGGATTGTATCCAAAAAAATTAATTCCCAAGTGAATTTGACGATGTACTGGCTACAAAAGGAGGCCCTAGTACACCAAACTAATAAATTATTGGGGCCAAAACCAGGTGTTTCAGTTTTTATTGTTCAACCCCTGTATGTTCTGATTTTGCAATTCTGTCAGGACTGGCTTGACATGGCTGTTCTGTTTGTATTCAATATCCACTTTTGATTTGCATTCTGCTTCTTTTTCTGTCTCGCAGAAATTGAAGGAGTGTCTTGTTAACAGCTTGTTAATGTCAAAACTACAGGCAAAGCATGACCTGATCAAAGTCGCCATACTGAAAGGTTCAAAAGAGCTTTATATCTTTATTTTGGGGATGCCATTGTCATTTAATTAGTCTATTAATAATTTACTAAATTGTATTTTCTATATCTCCCTTTTGCTAGCTGAGACTGTAGATGGCCACCATCAAAGGTAAGTTTAAAAAAAACAACTTTTTTTCAGTTTAAATAGTTGTAGTAATTATACTCCTTTTGCACACACGGGAATTAGACCTCCACATTTAACCCATCCACACACAGTGATACACACATACACACTAGGGAATTCAAACACCAGGGGGCAGTGAGCACACCTGCCCAGAGTGGTGGGCAGCCCTATCCTCAGTGCCTGGGGAGCAGCTGGGGAGTTCAGTGCCTTGGTCAATGCTCAGTCATGTCCTGCCAGTTCAGGGGAATCGAAATAGCAACCTTCCAGTCACAAAGCTGGTGACCAACAGGCTACAGCTGCTCCCACAGATGGTGCTACTGTGCAGGAGCGAAGGTACCCCTAGAAGCTCCAGGTCAAGATATATATATATATATATATATATATATATATATATATATATATATACACCAGTCTTAGTTAAATTATGTTTTTTTTTCCATGCCATTGTTTGAGAAGAACTACTAATTAATACACTAATAAATAAATAAATATTCTAATAATCTGATTATTCTAGTAATCTGTTTGGCACACAATTAACGGTTAGCTTTGAAAAACATATTATGCTATGAATGATTGGGTCTGTCAGCCTAAATATTCCTTAATCCTGACCACAGTACCTGAAATAGCATAAATTATGGGACCAAACATGGCTTGAAATCAGTGGCAAAGATTATTATTAGTAGTAGTAGTAGTATTTTTAGTATTGTTATTGTTATATTATTATTATTATTATTATTATTATTATTATTATTGATAATAATAATAATAATAATAATTTATTCTGTCTACATAATACATCTAACAACTCTTCTATCAGCCTATATTTACATGCTGTTATCCCATGACTTTTGACGACAGTGTATTTTGTGAACCTTTAAGATAGATAAACCTCACCAAGGATGGTGTTTCTAATAATAAGGGCAGTAAACTGATTTATTCATAGTATACTCATGAATCATTTTGCTTATTATTTAAAGGATAAAATTGTTGAGCTGTTGATTAGCTATTCAATCAGAATGGTCTAACACCACGACAGTTATTTGGAAACATCATTTTGTAAGTGTTAATCGCAGTTACATTTCTGGTGTCAGAAAGCGTTCTAGGAGGTCTGTCCGTCAGAGGAAGAATCAGAGCACTTCTCAGATCAGCCAGATGCCCTTCTCTGCAGACATGCTTTCCTACATCCAGGTAGTTTTGATCTCTTGTGGAAAAGTACAGCAGACACTCGGACATGCTCTAAACCTCATTTCCTCTTTTTCAGGCATCTGGACATCCAATTCCTCTAGTGGTCAAGAGTTGCATCAGATACATTAACCTTAATGGTAATTTCTTGCATACTACTGTATGTGTCTGCATGGTGGAACTTCAATACACCAGTTTCCATAGTAAAGAGCTCAAGACACAGAATAACTGATCCCAGTCTTCCCTACTGCATATTCGAATCACCTGTATGCTACAAATATAGCAAACAGAGTGTTTAAGATACCCACTTTAGACAAAATCTAAAAAAAAAAACATTTTATGTCACTCTGCTTTCCTATTTTAATTTGTAAGGACTGCATCATGAAGGGCTCTTCCGAGTGCCTGGCTCACAACTGGAGATTAATCAACTGAGAGACTACTTTGAGAACGGTACACATTCACTCCCCTGAGCTTAGTGTATGTGTTCTGTCCATTAATAACAAGGAACGTGTTCTCTGTTTGTGTTCTGTAAGTGCACCGTGTCCTTGTGTTTGTGTAGGAGATGACCCCTTGGCTGACGAAGTGTGTGACATGGATACAGTGGCTTGTGTGCTAAAGCTGTATTTCAGAGGGATGGAAAACCCTCTATTTCCCAAGGACAGCTATGAGCAGCTGATGGAATGTGGACGTGAGTAATCATTAGAGAATGAACTACAGTGCCGTGGTCACGTTACAGGGCCTTTTGGTGTGACTATTGTTCATAGTCTGTTGATATCATGTTAAGATTATTTCCTAACCTCTGTCACCAGTGACCACAGACGTCTTTGCATTTTATTTGTAATTGTCTTTTAGTAATTTAACTTTTAGTTAAAATACACTTATTTACACAAAAGAAGTGTTGCTGTTACCTCATCTTTAAGATCCCTTTTAGATGAAATAATTGAACTGTGATCTGTTTGGCTGCCTTGTGTTGTGAATCAATCAAAATCAGTGAAAATGGCTAGGAATAAACTGGAAGGCTGAATAGGGATGGATATGTACGCAAGTTGGTTCAAATGACATCAGAATTTCATATATATCAAATCAAAACTAAATGTATTTGTATAGTGTTAGATACTATATAGTTTCCATATATGAACTGTAGTACTGAGGAGGGAACTATATGCTTTAAACATTTTCAGAGCCTTTTAGCTTAAGAATACATCCTATTTAATAAGATATTTTTGGAAAATCAGACTCCGCTTTCTTACTGGACACTTTTCTGTTACTGTGAATAAGTGAGTAGAGGATTGACACATCTCCAAGAAGCATAAACACTTCAAAAATGAGATTATTGCAATTAGTACATTAGTGTATTTGTATACTATTTTAGAGTGGAAAATGAAGTACCAAGTTTGGAAAAGCCCTTAATCAGCATGATCTCAGATACAATGACTCCTTAAACCTTCTGCCAACAATCAGCAGTAAAGGATTGATGAGAATCCCCCAAAAAGTGAAAAAATGTTAATTGACTGCAAAGGGATGGTTCCAGGTATTGCCCAAGGAGAACAATCTTTGCATGAAGGCCTTTTCCTTTTTGTAATTTAAAACTATCACAGATGGAAATAAGAAGAGCAGTCTTGCAATAACAATAACTAACAGACTGTCCTGAACTAAAGGGAAACTTTTAAGCAAACAAACAGCATGGAAACATACAGACAAACCAAAGGACTGACAGAAACAAAGGGTCCTAAATACAGTGACAACATTTCACACACCTGGAACTGGATAGAGAATGGGCAGGGTTACTAACGAGACACAGATGGGAGTGGGTGGAGCAAGGGTGGAGATTGGACCAAAACAATACACATGCTCAGAAGCACATGGGGGAAAAGACAACGGAACAACAACAAGATGGGAAGACAGAGGAGTAAGACAAGGCTGATATGTCACACAGGTCTTGAGAAGTCAGAAGCCTGTCATCTTAAATAATAAAATTACTTTCAATTTAGTTGACATGTATATGATAAAATCTTACTTAATTTTACTTTCTTTTCCAGGAATAGAGGACGAGGCGGAGAAAGTAGCTCAGTTAAAAACAGTCATCCTGTCCTACCCTCCGCCACTCGTTGTTGTTATGAGATACCTCTTTGCATTCCTCCACCAGTGAGTAATCAACCCCTGCCTTGTTTCTTTAAGGCATTTAAAGGCATGCCTAAGCTCCATCATCAGCTATAAGTCCATAATTGTGTGTGTGTGTGTGTGTGTGTGTGTGTGTGTGTGTGTGTAGTGTCTCCCAGTACAGCGATGAGAACATGATGCAGCCCTACAACCTGGCTGTGTGTTTTGGGCCCAGCCTGATCAGAGGGCCTGAGGATGCCGATGCTGTCACACTGCAACAGATCAATGCCTTGGTCAAAACGATCATCATCTGGCATGAGAGCATCTTCCCCAACCAGACTGACTTAGGGGGACCTGTCTATGAGACCTGCATGACACTAGAGCAAGAGGATGTGTGAGAACTACACCCGCAGACACAAACATTCTGCACTCTAACTCAAAACTAACATTTGTTTATTTAAGCATAATTTAGCAGAATTTTTATAAAATTCTTTATTGTTAAATAATATCTGGTCAATTGCAGTGTAAATCAGGGGTCATGTATTTTAGTCAGCTGCCAGCTTTAGTGACTGAACTGTGCTGGACTCCAGACAGATGATCAGTGCAATGGTGGTTAGTTGAAAATCATGTCATGAGAGCAGGTGGGCTGATGTTATTTCAAATCATACTAATCAGACATGATTAAAATAGACATTATAAACTTTAATTTAAAGCAGCTTTATGTAGTAATATTACCCCAAAATAACGGCTTCAAAATCATGTTGATTCTCTCACCTGTAACAGTGAGAATAGCACTGCTATTGTTGCTACTCTAGGCTCAACTGTCCCCGAAACAGTAGTGGGCAGAATATCACCTGCAAAAACTGCAATAATATATATGTAATATTAATCTACCCCATGAGTTTACACAGTGCTATAGTCACACCACAAAAAGGCCCTGTAACGTGACCATGGCACTGTAGTTCATTCTCTAATGATTACTCACGTCCACATTCCATCAGCTGCTCATAGCTGTCCTTAGGAAATAGAGGGTTTTCCATCCCTCTGAAATACAGCTTTAGCACACAAGCCACTGTATCCATGTCACACACTTCGTCAGCCAAGGGGTCATCTCCTACACAAACACAAGGACACGGTGCACTTACAGAACACAAACAGAGAACACGTTCCTTGTTATTAATGGACCAGTCACTCAACTCAAACTAAAAATACCATCCCAAAGAAATTCATTATTTATTACATTATGTAACATTATTGTTGCATTTATCTATGTGTTTTTCATGTTATCAGCTGTTTGGATAATCTTGATATGTACGTATGACTAGTTAAGAACACAATTATGCAATTATATATATTTTTTTTCCAATTACAAAATTTATTTTCACAAAAAAGAAATATATCGTATACTAGTGCTCTGTATTTCTGATCATGTTTCTGTTCGTGCTGAACAGAGACAACTTTAGACTCCACATGTGTTTGAAAGCTTAGAAACAAGCCTAGGTATCTAATCCCTGCATTAGTTAAGTTCAGTGAATCCAAAAAGAAACTATATAATTAAGACATGCTTTTGCCTCTGCAGTGAGCCTACTGTGGAGGAAGGAGAAATGGAATCAGACGCATCTCCAAGCAAAGAAGTCAAAGAGGGTAAGGGGGAAAACAAGGGTGTAGGAATGATTAGTGAATTGTGGGATGCTTTATTGACCTGTAAGGAAATATCTATTTATGCTCCACACTGTGGATGCTGAGATGATGCAGAGATCACAAAATACAAATCCAAGTCAAGTCACAAGTCATCATTAAAAAGGCTGGATATTTTAAAAAAGCTGTGTATTTGCAGTGGGTGCAACTTAAAGTAGCTGAATGTGTACAACAGTGTTTACTGGTGGACATAATAGTAACAGTAGCAACTAATTAGGGTCTGTGTACGTTTCTACATGGTGACAGCCGGTGGGCAGCTAGTCCAGGGCAGGGTGGGAAGCTAGTCCAGGTCCAGTAACCGGAAGGTGGCCAGGGAGCTCTGGGTCCTTCTCAGATGGGGCAGAGAAGCTCAAGGTTATTCATCAGCCCAGGCTGGTCATCATCAGTACAAGCACAGTACAAAGAAATGCCATTAGAAATGAGCAAAAATGACCGACAGATTACTTACAGATACTCAAATCAAGGTTTATTTGGGGAAACAAACAACAACTGATAAACCAAAAAAAGTGTGTGCAAAAGGTATACATTTTTGAAAGATCATCCCACACAACCGTTCCTACACCCATGGCTATCTCTAAAAGAAGTGCTTTGTATAGAATCACTCATTGCCTAATATTATCTCTGAACTTGATTATTGTTTGCAGAACTGGAGGGAGTGGCTTTGTTTGACTACACAGCACGTTCGGCAGCTGAGCTGTCCTTCAAACAGGGTGGTCATCTCAAACTTCACACCAAGGCCTCCTCTGACTGGTGGAGGGGAGAAGTAAATGGCTCGAAGGGTCTTATTCCGGATAAATACATCAGTGTGCCAAAGTGAGTCTCCACATGGGTCTGATTGTACCATCATCCATGCTTTTTTCATTTGATTCCTTTGTTCGTTTTTTATATAAGCTGAAAATAAAGTCACCCATAATAACTATAAAAAAAGTTAAACCAATAGGCAAAAATCAGTGTAAGGTTGCAGTGGTATTTCATAACTTTTTCACTTATTGATATAATTAGAGGTTTTGATTAAACAAACAATTTACTGGAGTTAAAACTATTCTAGAATGGAACCTCATTAGATGGACATAAGTACTGGGACACCTGTTCATTCACTGTTTCTTGCAAAATCTAAGGTATTAAAAAGGTTTATCCTGCTTTTGATAGAGTAACTGTCTCTACTGTCCAGGGATGGCTTTCTACTAGATTTAGAGCATTGCTGGGAGATATTTTAATGCATTCAGAGACAAGAGTGCACCACATCTCAACCCCAGCTCCCTAACTCCTCTAAAAAGCTCCATCACCATCATTACAGAGAACACAATTCCACTGCTCCACAGCTCAGTGCCATTTACCCTTCTAACCCACACCTGGCATTAACCATGGTACCAATACACTCATGTTTATCTGTTCAGGAGAGTCCTATTCTATTGGTAGTACTTCTCTACAGGGACTAGACAAGCTGTGTGTTTATGTGCCCAATAAGGAGTGACATTAAAATATATTTAAGAAAGCTGTTAAAAACTCTATTTTGTGTTCAGCTGATGATTATTTTAATAATGATATATATATACACTAGTACACCACTGCAGTCTTTCTTCATTGTCAGACTTGCCTTATAGCAGTTAATAGTGTGCAAGTCATAGTGTGAGTTGCGTGTGTGGTCACCCTGTATGACACAAAAAAAAAAAAAAAAAAAAAAAAAAAAAAAAGCAAAGTACTCACAAACTACACACATGTGCCATAATTGTTGTACATTTTAAAATGCCTGAAAACACTGAATATTTTTCAAAAATACTCATCCTTTAGTGTGGAGAGGGCTCAGGACCAGAAAGATGCTGAAAGAACCAGTAGTGGAGGAAGTCAGACAGAGGAACAGCCGTCTGGGGCAACCCACATGCGGTAATTAACCACAGCGAATTGAAACTGTTCATATAAGGTACAAATTATACCGCTAAGGTGTCCATTGCTGCAAAGTCAAACAATGCTGTGATTAGAATGGATTCTGTGTATTTTTATCTTTTGTACACATCACACAAACATGGATTAACCTTGGGTTTACAGCTAAAATGAGAACTGTAAATGAAAGCATCTGTGTTAGAAAGGAATGTGTCCCCCACCTGGAAGATGGGGTTCACATTGTGGTAAGGTTGCTTTGGGCTGTGCATCAGCTGTAGTGTCTCAACTCTCAGATAAAAGCCAACATACCCTGGAACTTTGATCAGTCATGATTTTCACATCACAGAGTACAGTGGAGCTTGAAAGTTTGTGAACCCTTCAGAATTTTCTAAATGTGCATAGATTTGACAAAGACTTCATATTTTCCACACAGTCCTAAAGGTAGATAAGGAGAACCTTGGACAAATGAGGCAAAACAAATACACTTGTATTGTTTATTAAAGATTATTACATATCTGAAATTTATGCAGAAATATAGAGAACTCCAAAGGATCACAAACTTTCAAACACCACTGTTTACTACAGCTATGATGCACTCTCTGTTATTTTTTTAGGCCCAAGGTGTTAAGTGACAAGCAGGGATTTGGTGGAAAGATGACCTTACAGATACCTACAGGACAGATGTGGCCAGCCACATCTCCAGGGGCGTTACGTAAAACATTTGAGTATGTCACAACATTGCATTTTGAAGGCTTTGTCTTCTGTTCTGTCTCTCAGTTGCTAACAAAATCTATGTAATGCATGTTCTGTCCTTCAATCAGGCCCCAGAAGAGAAGGTCTGTGACAGAAGGAGAATTTGAAAAAGAAATCAAAATACAAGTGGACAAGGTTAAGAAATACAATTTGTACCTGCCTTTGCAAACCAGTACAGTCAGTTAACATTAGGCCATGGTTGCTAAGCTATAAAACAAATCTTGGCTTTTAAATAGTATAGATCAGTAAATATTACAGGTCATTTTGGGCCATTTTTATTGATCAATCATCTTATATGCAGTATATAGTACACAATGGCCACAGCCTTACAACTCTTTATAACCATAGTTACCAATTTTATAAAAATGCATAAAATTACATTGTCTATGCTTGCAGGAAGTGTGTCGTCAGATGAATTCTGTCTTCAAGGAGCTCATGACTCGCCAGGAGAAACCCTCCACTGAAACCTCTTCTTCTTCTCTATCACCCGCCCAAAACCCACAGAGTAGAGCGAATGTGATGCAGAAAGGAAAAGGTGTTTTTAAACCATCTTAGCAGATGAACTGAGAGATTTAGAAGGTTGCAATCTGAGAGTGAGGGGAAGTGAGGTACAAGCAAGTCTGTGAACAAAAAAGTGAACAAAAAAGAAGTGTATGGTAATGTGATCTGTCTGTGATGATTCAGTAGTTCAGTGTTAACTGCAAAAGATACTTGATAGGCTTGACATTAACAGCTGGGAACTTTTCACTGCCCATTTTGTCATACTACAATATGACAGCATATCTGTGCATATGTTCATTACTGCCATTAATAAATCCACTGTGAACTTAACTGTGATGATCCTGTTAGCTTAAATAATAATTTATTTCCCAAAGCTATTTATTCCTAAAAGCATGCACAATATGCTAGGAAATATTGTTTGGTGTTTTACAATAAAATATTTGAATGAAGAAACGCCAGCATCTCTACTTGTGTAAGATCATATAAAGTTACCTGGATGAACAAGGGACTATCTTCAGCCAATAAAAAGCTAATAAAATGAATGTTGTTAGTTAATCGCAGGTAGGCAAATACAAGTGAAAGTTTAATTCATAAATATAATTCAAAAATATTTTGTTATTTCATTTGTTCCTCTGAGGACATACCTAAAGCAAACCCTGAAATAACTGATCAGTTTTTGTACACATGGTGGATTTTTATACTGTATTGTAAATAGACCAAATATAAATATATAAACCAGCAAGCTAATAAAGCACAATGGCCATTTCACGATTGTCTGTCATAAAAATACTTGAATGCTACGTTAATGAATTCCTCCTAGTAAAAAATCTCCCCACTTTGCACTTGGAAGTAGCATTACTATGTAATGTGTCCACTTTGGAACTCTTAAATCAGAATCAGAATTATTTTATTAATCGCAGAGGGAAAGATCCGCACTTTGCGGGTAGTTACAGGCTGTTTTCTGTGCTCTGTATCTCTGGATCAGATTAACCTACAGACATGATATCATAAACTACAGAGCTTAAAAATCTCAAACCTATTGAACCATTGCAGTATCATCACTGAGTGATCAAATTTAAGTGAGTAATCCTGCTAGGAAAATCCACTCGTTTCCAACTAAATTAAATCCCAGTTTGAATGCCATAGGAGCCTTTCAGTACAGGTTTATTGCTTTGTATGTACATGCTCAACCTGCATGCAGACTGATCAGGAAGAGGGGTGGGGTTAATATTACTGATCCAGATATTGGGTTATAGAGGAAAATGAGAAGGGGCTGTTTACTCTTTTTTTACTCACACTCAGAATAAAAGTCCTGAGAAGGGATAATACTGATACACATAAATAACAAAAATAATAAAGAACATTCAAGTTTTTATTTTATTTGGAACGCTGTCAAGTAATTTGAACAATGTATTATTATTATTATTATTATTATTATTATTATTATTATTATTATTATTATTATTATAGTTATCCTTGTTAATCTAATCATTACAAATAACTCATCAAACGTATTGAATTTTCATCTTAAAAACACTGTAGATGATCCGTTTCCAACAGGATATTGGATATGTACAGTGTTTTTAGGTCTTATAAGCAAAAAGAAAATTGTAGGTGCAAGTAAATTTTTGATCAAAATATGGTCAATTTCATACAGTTATTTAAATTCTGTTAATATTTACATCCCAATGAAGCCATATTTGAGTATATATATCTCCTAAAATAATATTTAGCATGTGTGACTGTCAAAATATTACTTGGTTTGCCACTATGATGTTTATTTTTCAATTTTAAAAGTTTATCCAATATATAATCAGGCTGTGCAGGAGAAGAACAATGCAAGTCAATATTTTGGTGTACAATGATAGGTTCAGGGAGGAAGAATGCATTTACACATGCTCTCACCCAGACAGATAGACAGAGAACCTGGGATTACTATGGATACATAGCCAACAGGCCATAAGGCTCTAAGTAGCTGACTATCAACTATCATAACAACAGTATCCACTTGTAAATCATGTATTTGTAGCCCGTTTTTGGTGTGATTGTAGGTCAGGTGATGTATAAAATGGTGCCAAAATTGATCGCTTAAGACCTGACTATGATGCCACCGGGGATGACTCAATAAGTGAAGAAGAGAAGAAGATTTGGAGCAATTGATTCAGGACCTGCAATGTCAGAGGATACATATCCTAATGGATTAGTATTCAGTATTCCTTCAATTTCAGTCAGAACAGTCAACACTTCCTCAGACACCGTTTGAGCACAAGTATACCAATCAGAGCTGTTTTTCCTGATCTAATTTCACATTCCTAAATGCCACTGGAGTGTGGAGCATGAGGTGGATTAAAAGAGAAATGAATTTGTTGTTTGGCCAATTGATGTTGGATAGTAGGGGTTACATATTAGAAAGTTTCTCACAATTCATTTACCCCTCCCTTAAAGTTAGTACTTTGATCTGATTAAAGTTCATATGGTTGGCCTCTCCTCGCAATGAATCTTCTGAGCACTAGCAGATAGGAATCTGTTTCTAGGCTTGAAAGAAGATTGAGATGCACTGAACTGGTTGTTAAACATTTAAATTATATTGCCCATCTCTTCTCTAATCTATGTCCAATTTTAACAGTGAATGGACCAAAACAATCCATAAAAGTGGATTAAAATTGAGGTCTATTTACTCATAACGTGTGACTTTGACTCCATTGGCAACATTGCAGGCAATGACATTGGTAATTGCAAACACCTAACGTCAACGTAACTTGATCAGGGCCAACATGACACAGTTTATAATCAAACTCTTTAATGATCAACTCATGTTTACAATCCAATACAATAGGACGGATATGTCATCATCCACTACTGTGACGTAGCTGTCCTGCTAATCTGATCAAACCAGTGGTGGAATCCAATTCAGGAGAGTCAGCAAACAACTATTTGCAACTGAAAAAGATCATCTCCAAATGAATCCTTCTGTGCTCTCCTTAAGAGTTCTACTTCAACCACACAGTAATCAGAAGCTGAAATATTTGTTCTGTCTGTCCCCTGTAATGATCATCCAACCTCACAAAGACGTTCTTGATAACTAGCATGTTTGCTGAAAAGCAGACTGTAGCACCTGTAGCAGACTCAAAGATTATGCTTTCAACTGGCAAGTTTCTTGTCTCTGAAACAGGATGGCAGGGCCACTGTTATATCTATTAGCCCTGAAGAGGTCATGAAGATGCTTCCTATACTGTCGTCAGCTGGATTATTCAGATAATCAATATAATGCCAGTCATTGGGCTTAGTGTATTCCTGAATTTCATTCACTCTTGTTCCAGTAAGGGTAAGTTCTGATTTGAGTATTTCCACCATACAAGCTCCTACCAATGCAGCACATAATTCTAATCTGGGAATAGTAAATTATTTCTTGGGTGATACATGTGCTTTTACCAAAAGGATGGATACTTATAAGTCACTTGAATAATTCTCAGTATGGAGATATGCTACTGACCCATAAGCTTTCTCAGAAGAATCACAGAACACACGGATGTCATGATGAACATCTGCAGACTCCAGATCTTTATTATAGTAGGATCGTGGAATAGACATTTTGGATATGTTTTGCAAGTCGTTTTCCCAGCCACTCCACTTTGTCATGAGTTCTGGAAGAAGGAGAGGGTCATCCCATTGCCTTTTCATTTCCCACAATTGCTGCACTAAAATCTTGGCATGAGTTGTTAAAGGTAACAGATAGCCAATGGGATCACACTGACTGGCCAAGACCTTTCATACATAGCGCATGGTTACTCAGTGGATTGAATGGATCTGTTCTACAGCCTCAGAGCATTCCCAAAGTAAACTCCTAAGTGTCGAAGCAATCCTCGGTCAACCACAATTGACTGTTAGTTGATCTGACTTCAGATGGAAGATGCTGGATCACAGAGAGTTCATTGCTTGTCCATTTACAAATGTTGAAACCTCCTGTTTGGCTTCTGGTATTGAAGTGAAACTCTGCAAACAATTGTCTACAGAGAAGGACTTCTCAACTAAATATGTTACAGTTTTGTTTTTTATTTTTGCATGCTCCTATAAAGCATATATGGCATAGTAAGGGCTACAGACAGTCCCAAAAGGGAGTACTTGCCATTCATATACTGATGTGGGAAGATCATAATTTATTTCTTGCCTAAAGAAACACAGTAAGGTTTCTGAGCTGCTGGCTGAAGCAAAATAGCTCTTTCTGAACCATCATCCAAAACAGCATAGGCCTCAAGAGATTTCCTTCCACTCTGGAGCAACTTAAAGTAGTACTTTAATGAATGATTGACAGTTGTTGACATGATCATTTGATTACAGTATGCACGAAAATGTTTAGCATTCACTTGTGTAGTTTGTCCAAACCTTCCAGTCTGCATGTTAACTCCGTGCATTGCAGTTAATTGGCTGTATAAAGGTGGTTTTGGCTTAGGTCTTTGGCTGTAGATTGTGGATGGAACTGTGATCTCCTGGGATGACACTGAGGCTCCATTTGTAGCCAATTTGAAAAATCCCAGAGGATGTAAGTTATAGTTCCAGGATGAATTGAAGACATATGGTGTTTGAAACGACAATATTGATCTGGGGGAAGTTTTTCCAAAAAATGTTTCACATGCGAACCACTTCGCTATTCAGCTTGACCTTGTTCATTCATGGTTTGTAACAGTCCCACTAGAGCATGGACTCTTAAAGCAAATTCATCCAAAGCTTCCCCATCACCACAATGTAAAGAAGGTGAATTCATGATAGCATGGATTTCTTTGGAGACTTACTGACGTGGTTGCCTAAAAATCTCATCTAGTGCTTTAAGAGCTCTGGTATATGGGTTTGGCAAGCATGCAAAGTATGCAAAGTATGCAAAAGTTAATCTTTCAGGATTCTCAACCACACAATAAGGATTCTGAACATTGACTGGTAGGCTCAGGTTAAGCATATCTGGGATGGCAGAATAAATCAATGACATATTTAAAAGAGGCTGGATGAATTGTTTATGAACTAACCCATCAGATTGTAGAAGTGGTCAAGGAGGTTTCAATAGTGACCAAGAGGTTGGACCTACTAACGACATCTTTGGTATACCATGAGCGACTTATGGAGGACCCTGAACTGATTGTTTTGTACAATTATGCTCTTTAAATGCTTCTGGAATAATGTCCTTCTATTGGCATCTTAGTCTACTACTATTACTACTACTACTACTACTACTAATACTACAACTACTACTACTAATACTACTACTGCCTTTTGTGCCAAGACCACTGTTCAGACATAATGCACTCATATTTCTATATGACCGCATTCTCAAACACGTACAATTCTCCTGTGTTCATTTACACAACCATTCATTTATTATTTGATTCATTAACTGATTTGCACTGTAGAGTATATTTTAAACATTTGATCAAATGCAATTTTGTTTCTTTATTAGATTAGTATCTAAGTATAGATTACTCTATATATTTTTTATATTGAAACCTGCTGTAAATACAAGCAGAAGTGTTATTATTATTATTATTATTATTATTATTTTTATTATTATTATTATTATTATTATTATTATAATAATTATTATTATTATTTTGCATTACAAATGTGGAAAATATACGATAAAAGTTAGATACCTGTTGTATTGGTATGATTAATTTTTAAAGAACTTGGTCATGCTTATTAATGAGCACAAGGGGGCAGACAAACTCTTTGTGTGAACATTAGTCAGGTTCAGTCATTTTTTGGGCCATATGCTTTTATGCTGCATTAAGCAGCACTCTGGTGCTGGAGAATGACAGAATAATTAACATGCAATTATTTATGTCTATTTTCCATCATAAGGAATTTAGTAACATATTTGTGGTGCAAAGTCTGTTTTTCAATAAAATAAATTTATAATTTATGGCTGTCTGTCCAGGGGGGATTCAAGGACCAGAGATTTATGGATTCTGAACACCAAGTAAAACTAGTGACCCCTCTGCTTCCCCCAACACAAAAATCATAGTATATTATATATATTGTAGTATAACTTTTTTTTTCTTAATCTAAAATTCCCACAGTAGTATCTGCATTCTCTGTTCTCTGCTCTGATATTAAGAACTAAAAGCAGGAATCACTGATTCAGTACGTTTTAGGTTGTTCATCTCATCTGTTGCTGCAGCTAAATCAGTTACTTTTTAGGAAAAACTTGAGAGTTTGGATCGGGACAGTTTCAGGACAAATTCCTCACATCTGGTCACTGTGTCCAAATGAAATTACATAATTTTCATCTTACTGTCCAACCGGAACCTGGCTCTGTCCTCTGGACAAACGATTGATATAATTCATTATACGATCTGATTATCTGTTGTTCTTGAAGGGCAGAACATTATCCGTAATCGCTGTGAATGCTGTAAGCTGATTGACTTTTTTTGGTTGGGGCATGCATAAACAAAAGCTCATGGGAAGGTATGTTGTTCAATGTTTTTACATTTATTTCAGGGGAAAACCATTGTTAAAAAAAATGTACAGTATACTTTCTCATTACAAATGCTTGATATAAAAGAGCCTCTTATTAGCTTTAAGTTAAATGAAAATGGAATTCAGTGACTGGGACTGCAGATTTCCAGATTCTACATTATCTTAGGATGGAATACCTTATACTGTAACTTGATTGTACTGACCCCATTAAGGGAATATTTTGTATTTTAAGAAAAGAAAGAAATGTACACTGAAGTGTACTGTAGATTTTTCCTGCATTTAACCTTTGAAAAGCGACAGTCATAACTGAATATGCCAAAGTTGTAATTCTGGCAGTCTGTCTGGTATGGCACTGAAGAGCACAGTGCTCAGTATCCACTACTTTGCCAGTCACTTGGCCTTCAACTGGGGTTGTCTAAGGTGAACTGAAATCCAAGGTGTAAGTAATTTCATCGTTATTGGAAACTAATGCATCTGGCTTGAGCAACGGCACAAAACAAACAAAAAGAAAATGGTAGAATATAGCTGTGAATCTTAAGATAAACATTTCTCAGGGAAAACGTGACTAAAAACAAATCTCCATTGGGTTGTTTTTATTAGTCACCATGTGTTTTCAACCCAGAATCTGATCACTTGTGCTCCGATGCTGACCTTGCTCTATATATTGTCACTGTCACCACCGTTTTTCACATAATGTGAATCTGGCTGTTGCTCAAACATGTTTTTATTCTAACTTAATTGCTTATTATTCACTTTAAACTTTTCTGGATGTACAAAATATTACATTTCAACTTACAAACATTTAGAATTTCTTTTGCACCATGTTCCCATGGACTTGTTTTGAATGGAATAATCACTATTCCTGCCATTTTGGCTCTGCCGGCACACTGATTT
Source organism: Acestrorhynchus altus (assembly GCA_034509495.1). Lineage (NCBI taxonomy): Eukaryota > Metazoa > Chordata > Actinopteri > Characiformes > Acestrorhynchidae > Acestrorhynchus > Acestrorhynchus altus. Next base: position 6,864,274 of record CM067518.1, on the reverse strand, counting down.
GCAGTGCTGTTCATGTAGATGCATCAAGTTCCTAAAGTAAATTAAAGCCAGAAGAAGTCTCAAAGCAACTTTTCTGCATATCCTGTTTTTAACGTTAAAATATTTTCAGGATTCACATTTGTAGCTGGACTCAAACCCAAAGCTGCAGCTGTTGGGCGAACTGCAGATTTTGCTTGGGAGAAAAGACATTGAAATATCCCAGCCTGGAACAGCTTGTCAAATTTTGACATTTTGCAGACTCTTCGTGGTGAATTCTGACTTTTCCAAAATTATCACATACATGGGAGACTTGGAATACCAAGTGTAAAGGGCATTTTCTCAGAGAATGATTAAACCCAGCACAAGGCTCAATTACAGTGGGTTAAAATGGTCTTTTGGAAATGCTCTCTACACCAACAAACTGTATGAACTAATAGTTAAAATGATTAAGGAGCATTTGTCACATTTCTCCTCATTTTGCAACTGATTAAAAAGGGGAAAAAATAGAATATAATAACTATTAAAAAGTAATGATTTAATTATTTTTGTATTAATTATTAACAGCATCATAATGTCAATTAGAAGAAGGCCCTGTTCTGGCACTTTGAGTGTTCACACTGTCCTCGTCTGTGTCTGAATGAGACATTTCTCATCACCCTGTTCCTCTTGTCCCTGATCTCCACTAATTTGCATCCTCTGCCCAATTTGTGCTGAGCATACACGTGCATGTGCAGTGTAAACTGGCCAAATGGTGCAGATCAGGTTGCCACTTTTTTTAACAGTGCAAAGTAAGTAATACAAACATTTAACATTAAGTGATTTTTGTTTTTGTCAGTTACTAAATTTGCTTTACATTTTCAGACACCAAATAGTGGGTGGATGAGAGGTTCTGCAGGTTTTGCATGATGCATCTGGCCCAGTATGCCTGATCAGGAAACAGGATACAGTGGGCCTGATTGATTACCTTTATAGCATTTGCATTGTGAGTTCTATTCTTGCTAATAGATCTTCAGTTATCTTTAAGGGACGTTGAAAGCTAAGCAATAGCTATTTTGCAGGTATCTTTATTACATCGCTGTGAAAAGCACATGTTAAAAAGTTAGTAGTTTGTACGTGGAAGTCCTGACTGTTTTTAGGATTAGCTAAAGTTAGCATTTTGTTTTTATGCTAACAGCAGTGTCCTAGCAAACAGATCCTTGAATATCTCTTGCTGGCTAGTATCTAAAGTTGCCTCTAATGTCCTGTGCAATGGCTGTCAGTAGACAGCTGAATGTTACTGCTCTAAAGAATGAGAGAATTTCACGTGTTGGAGTGTAGGGTCTCCTAAAAACAGGGCTCTTTTCACAGGCTCCTCAGCAGGCGCTCCATTGAGCAGGGTAAACGTGTCTCACAGGCAAATCATTGGATTCAACCTGATTACAGAACAGCCTACATTGTTATGTACCACAAACATGGTGCATAACCTAAAAAAACCTGCATCACCTTTCAACAAATCGATTGTTGTGTTCCCCTATCTATCTTTTACTTGTCACTGTTCCTTGAATCTTGACTTGTGGCACTTCAAACTAAAGTTGTTAATATTGTCTGTAATGAAAGAGCCAGGTAGATAGATAGAGCCAGATAGAATTATATAAATCTTACATTTACTTTTCCATATCTCTTATATTCTCCAATATTCTGCATCTAACCGTCCAGTCACAGTGATGTTCCAACCCTTCACCCAGCTTTCTGACATGTCATGAGTTAAGTATGACATAACTGAAAGATTTAAGAGTCTCCCTGCTGCTGCTGTGCTCCTAATCTGATTTATACTGATTGTAATGATGCCATTACTCAGGAATACAACACCAGGCCTAGCCTGACTCAAGCATACTTTAATGGGAACACCAGCTACCCTTCATCAACCTCTGTGCATTTTGAAGTTCACCCTTTTCTCTAGACTATAAATGCTCTTGTTAGACAGAAGATTGATCTGTTTCATCATTGACAAGGAAACAACCTTGAGCTTCAAAGCGATTGGCCACAAGATGCCATCGGTCTGAGTATTCTGAAGTCACTATGAAACTGGAAAGCAGTGCTGGTTCATGCTAATTTCTGTTTATTAAGCAGTGTAATTAAATACAATCTGCTATACAAATATATAGTGTTTTAAACACAAACCAAATATTTACTTGTTACAATAAACAATTAACAAACGGACACCATTTACAACTCCGTTCTGAGTGCCAACACTTCCACAGATGTCCCTAGAACTATCAATAATGGATCAGATTGTAATACCTTGTCTAAAACTATAGATAGTGTTTTGGGAATTTCAGCCATAAATTGGTTAATTTGGTACAAAGGGTAAAGCTGTGTAGAAATACAGCCTCTTCAATCTGACATTTGTCACAGATAGGGGATACCTCTAAGAAGATATTATGTAGCTTTGATTTTGCATTGTGCAAAAAGCAAACGCTTATGTTGTACTAGGGAGTTATATGAATGTCTTCCAACACCTACTCCCATAAAAAGTGTTTTGTATACATAACCCAAATTCTTGCCCCCACTGTTCTTTCAAGATGTCAGTGGGTGGGGTATTTTAATTCATTTTAATACCAGGACTATAAAACCTGCATAAGGTTTGTTTTGCCCTGCCAGTCAATTTAAATAATGTATCAAAAATGCTTTGTTTAGTTTTATCAAAATTGGGCTGGAGTTTTCTCACGTAATCTCTAACCTGCAGGTATCTGAAAAAGTGACTAAGGGCTAGATTATAACAAACAAACAAAGCAAAAGTGTCCTCAGTGTATGGGTCCCCAAATATATGGATACCCAAACACTGAAGGTAATTTTAAGAGAATGGACTCATCACCTTGAACACCTACATGTAGACATGGTAACATCCAAGCGATACTGAGCCAACTGCCACTCATTTACCAGAGTAACTCTAAATCTGAAATGTTACAAGGATACCTTTACCAGTAATGTCTAGGCTTTACATTATTCACATATTCAGCCATTAGGTGTTGTTTTACTGCTGGTGTAAAACTTGAAAAGCTATGAAAAGAAAATTCTGACTCATGTACATTAATACATTTCTGCAAGTGAATGTCTTTTACATTGCATTTCCATTCAAAACAGCTGGAATTACTTGCATTTTGTTTCTGCATACCTTTATCTACTTATTCAAAATCATGAAATGGGGCTCTGAGAGAATCAGTGGTGTAATGCGGATCTGAGGATCACTGATAGATTCCGTAATCATGCTTCTTGCTGTCAGTTGGCCAGGAGAGGACAATTGGCAATGCTCTCTAGCACACACCTAGTCCTGCCTGGCACAGGCAGCTGTTAGCCATTGTTGAGGACCTGGTGTTTTCCTGGTGTTCTCCTCTATGCCCAGTTAATCACTCTCATCTCTGAATGGTCAGCTAAACACACATGGAGGCAGAGCTCTGTTTCTCTGCGCTGCCAATATATGTTACAACAAGAAACATGCTAAAACAAGACTGGATGAAAAGGGGAAAATATAATCTCATTATCATTGTGTCCACTGCCTATTAACTTCTAGAGGTTGTGTTGGCTAATGCTTCCATATAAAAAGTCAATTTGTAAAAGATCTTAAGGTAGGTGAGTATTCATTAATGTTAGCTAGTATTCATTTCAAGAGATTATGATTTACTGAAATCATATGTACGTATATAAATGATAAGCAGACATTGATAAAATGATCCCACATGGGTGAACGCATGTTTTGGGTGTGGTTAACTGTAGCTACATTTACTTAAACTTTCTGCTAAAAGCGATAAAATGAAAATTCATAAACAATTTTCAATCAAACTGAGAATACAAATAATAATTTTGCTGCATCCCAAAATACACCCTTATTACCGTCACATTAGTGTGGTAGTGTTTTTGGGTCTGAAGCCTATTGTTGTTTAAACAGACCTGTGAGGAAAGGGAATAAATGATGACCAATGATGTCCTTAAATTGTTAATGATGATTGGAGAACATTCCTTTGAGAAATCAAACTGACAATTCAAAAATATTACTGAAAATAATTAAAACATATTTATGTGACAACAAAACTTGTGTAATATTAACTATTTATTATAATTTTTATATAACTATAGCTATTCAAACTATAGTTGTGATGAAGAGAAATATAATATTCAAGTACAAAACAAACTCACTCCCTCAAGTTGCAGGTACAAGGGCCCCTAGATAACAATGTTGATGGGGTGAGGGCATGTTTATAGCAGAGGTCTGCCCAGGCGTGCCCTTTTGCTTGGCAGTTGGAATATAAGTCCACTTGAACAATGAAGATTACAGAAACCAATGGACTGTAATCATTAATGGTAGTTTCATATGATAGGCAACAGGCTTCCCTTATTCATGTCGTTATAAGAGCTGCACATATACAGTGCATAAGGAAAGCATTCACAGCACATCACGTTTTGCACATTTTATGTTACAGCCTTATTCCAAAGTAGATTCAATTAATTTGTCCCCTCAAATCAAATCAAAAATCAAATCAAAATTTATTTTTATAGCACTCTTCACAACTGAAGTTGTCACAGAGTAGCTTCACAGAAATTAAATAAATAAATAAATAAATAAATTAATTAATTAATTAATTAATAAGAAAGGTTACAACAGAAACAAAGTATAAATGACAGATCCCCTAGTGAGCAAGCCACATGGCGACAGTGGCAAGGAAATACTCCCTCAGCTGGAGGAAGAAACCTTGGGAGGAACCAGGCTCACAAGGGGAGGACCCATCCTCCTCTGGTCAAACTACTTATACATAATTAGGGGACACTGGACCCCTACATCTCTGTTCTATTACTCGGGTATTGATGTAATGTTAATTCTCTGGTGGACATAATATTAACAGTAGATTCTGCACACCATACCCCACAAAGACTAAGTGAGAAAAGTTTGTTTTTGCAAATTCATTAAAAATAAAACACAAAAATATAGCATGTACACAAGTATTCACCACATTGACACTCAATCTTATTTCCACTGATCATCCTTCAGATGTTTCTACAGCTTGATGGGACACCTGTGATAAAAAGCACACACCTGTTTATATAAGGTTCCATAATAGACAAACCAAGCCATATAGTCTAAGGAATTGTCTGTAGACCTCAGAGACAGTACTGAATCGAGACACAGATCTGGGGAAGTGTACAAAAAAATTCTAACACATTGAAGGTCCCAAAGAACATAGCGGCCTCCATCATCCATAAATGGAAGAAGTTTGGATCCACCAGGACACTTCCTAGAGCTGGCTGCCCAGCCAAACTGAGTGATCATGGTAGGAGGGCCTTAGACAGGGAGGTGACCAAGAACCCAGTGGTGACTCTGACAGAGCTCCAACATTGCTTTGTGCAGAGAGGGGAACCTTGCAGAAGGACAACCATTTCTGCAGCACTTCACCAATCAGGCATGTATGGTAGAGTGCCCAGGTGGAAGCCACTCCACGGTAAAAGGTACATGACAGCCAGTCTGGAGTTTGCAAAAAGGCATCTAAAGGACTCTCAGACAATGAGCAACAAAAACCATTGAACTTTCTGGACTGAATGCCAAGCATCATATCTGGAGGACACCAGGCACTGCTCATCACCTAGCCAATACCATTCCTGCAGTGAAGCATGGTTGTGGTAGCATCATGTTGTGGGGACATTCTTCTGCAGCAGGAACTGGGAGACTAGTCAGAGTTGAGGGAAAGATAATTGCAGTGATGTACAGAGACATCCTAGATGATAACCTGCTCCAGAGCACTCTGGGATGAAAGTTTATATTGCAACAGGACAATGACCCTAAGCACACAGCCAAGACAACAAACTCTGTGCTTGAGTGGCCCAACCAGAGCCCAGACTTGAACCTGATTGAACATTGCTGGAGATATCTAAAAATGCCTGTACATGGATGTTCCCCATTTAATCAGGCAGAGTTTGAGAAGTTCTGCAAAGAAGAATGGGATACATTTCCCCAAAACAGGTGTGCCAAGCTTCATACTAAAAAAATAATTGAGGCTGTAACTGCTGTAAAAGATGCTTCAACAAAGTGTTGAGCAAAAGGTGTGAATACTTATGTACATTATATATTTTTTTGCAATGTACATTTGCGAAGAATTAAAAATTAAAAGAAATCATTAAAAATAATTTACTCTCTTTATATTACATACAGGTATGTTATTTACCTTTATTTTTAATGCATATGTATTACTGCTGCAAGGGACCTAGGTTTTTCACTCATCCTTACACCAGTGTAATGTGATGTGACAATAAACTTGATTTGATTTCATTTGAGATATTGTGTGTAGAATTTTGTGGGAAAAGGTGAATTAAATCAATTTTGCAATTAGGCTGTAACATAACAAAATGTGCAAAAAGTGAAGCAGTGTGAATACTTTCCGGATGCACTTTACTTGCTACTTAAACATTCTTTCATAAAGTCCCCGATTTAAGGCTGAGACCAGACATTTACGTTAGCTTAATACTTCCTTCTCAAGGGTTTCCTGTTCTCAGAAGTTAGAGATTCAAAGGGATTTTGAATGTTTGGTCTCTGGGCATTGGCTCTACAGTTATTGAGACGCAAAATACACAGCACAGGCAAGTGCTGTTAAAGGAATGTGTCCACTGTACCTAGAGCTCACATTAAGGACAGCCATGTAAGGGCAATTCCCACATCAGCTACAAACGAGATGACAGAAAAAGAAGGACCTCAAAGTCTGAGTACTGCTTGCTTATGTAGTATGAGTCCCGTCCATTAAGAAAAATATAATCAACGTCTGTTAGTTTGTGGTTTTTCCTTGTAGATCGTTCTGATAAACCTTTCCCCCCCAAGACCTTTTCCTTTGAACTGTGTAGATTATTTGTAATGTAATTAGGCAAGCACTTGTTCATGAAGATTTGATACAGAATTACAAAAAAGCACAGCATTATTGCATATATTTATTATATTTAAATAAATGACATTATTAATAAAAAAACTCTGGAATGCACAATGTCAGCATTTACACATAATAACAGCTAATAGCAATAAATGAAATTATTGGCTCTAAAATGCAGTTCAGGGCCTGAAGTCTGTTAAAGAATGACTTTTCTGGTTTTACAGATTAACAACTGAGGACATGATCACATTGTGTTCAAGAGTCTCTACACTTTGCTAAATGTATTGTGACAGAATGCTGAATATGTATATGTGGAGAAGAGAGGAATAAAGAAAAATAAAACCAGACTGAGATATGTTGACATAAGTGACATTTAAGGCATTCATTTAACCGGATAGTTTTCTGTGTATGTCTGTGTATTTCTGCTTCTGTATATATATATATATATATATATATATATATATATATATATATAGCTGTGTGCAAAATGGTTTTTTGAATGGTGTATCTGCTCCTCTGCTCCTCTGCACTTTGCAAAGGGCTTACTACTCAAAAATGATTCTGAAGGCAGCTCTACGTCTGAAGCAGAGTTTGAGAATAACCAATTAAAAACATTTGATATGTGCATCTGTTCCTCAGAGCTGTACATGTGGACGTTTTGCATGAAATGTGTGCAAATCAGTTTGAGATTTCGTTTTTTATTGTTTTTAATAAATTATTTTGATATGGTGTTGCTCTCTCAGAAAACTGCCTGGAAAATATCTGTCTTGCTTCTAAAAGCAGTTCTTTTGGTTCCTTGCTTATTAACTAAGGAATGTTTTGCAGGCAAACTGCCAAGAATGCTAACTTAACTACTGAACACAAGTGACAGCATTTTCTACACTGCATTTAAATGATGGAATTGCAGAACTGTGAGCATAGCTGTCACCACTACTCAAATCTTACACGTGTTCTGGTATTGCAAATGCATTCTTCATTCATGGCCTCAGCTTCTATCCAATCTTTTCCCACTGCAGTAACTGGGACACACCAATAAGTGTGCACATGCCGTTGTCACATGGTAGGCAGTCAAATGCTACCTTAGAGAGGAGTTTGCTTGTTTTGCCAGCAGTTTCCTGAGAGTCCAACACCATATGAAAATCTTTCTTAAAATCAAACAAAAACTAAATCTCTAACTGAATTGCTTTTATACATCCCCCATCAATATAAACACATTTCTAAAGCTCTGCCTACTGTTTATTTTAATTGGTTATCCTCTGAGCCAATTGTGTTTGTTCTGCCTCAGAGGCAGTGCTGCCCTCAGAACCTTTTTGAGTAGTAATTGTGCACATGAGCCCATAAAATCAGTATACAGGCCTACTTGGTTTAATTCAGAGCACTAGAAACAGGATTTAGAAACATCAGGGAAAACCGTCACCAATCTTAAAGTGCGCATATGCTAATAATTTATTTTTTCAATCCTCAAGCACTAGTGGTATTTTTAGATCTATGAAATGAACAAACAAGATAATACAACACTGCTGGAATCCTTGTAAAAGTTCCTTATTCCTGGTTTGTGCATCTACTCATACACATCTGACTTGAACAAGGAACGTGTGGTTGCTATAATCTCCTTCTTTTCCAGTGTTTTTGGATCATGTTTGGAGTCCTACTTTCCATTCAATTCATCATTGCTTTCTGACAAATATTTATAGTCATCCTTTTGTACAGGGTCCCCGTTTATGCAATCCATAACCCATCCTCATCAGTGGTCCTTGCCATGAAATCACAGAACCCATAAGTGAGTGAGATTTATGGAAGAAGCTGATGAAGGCTGATCAAATGAGTCAGAATGGCTGGATTCCATGGCTTAAACAGGAATTTCCTCTTCTTTTGCTTGTTAGATTTTTTTAAACAGAATTTGTGCAGAAGTTAGTCATTAAATGTAGAGAAACCATGGCGTGAAAGCTCTGGTCTAGAATCTAGAGTTGGGAGTTCAAATCCATCCATCATCTGCTTTTTCTTAGACATCTGCTTCTTCCTGGGGGCAGTGGGTCTGGAGCCTACCCAGAATGATTGGGTACAATGAACAGTGCTGGGTAGATGGACAGCATGCCAGTACATAGCAGGACATTGACATACACACTCGCACCTAGAGGGGAATTTAGAATTCACCTACAGGGTGTGAGAGGTGGGAGGAAACCAGAGTAACCAGAAAACTGAGTACAGAGAGGAACCCACACAGATGCATAGAGAGCGCAATAAACACCTCATAGCCAATGACCAGAATGAATATTGAACACTCAAGCTGCGAGGCACACACTCTCCCTGGTCTGCCACCAATGTCTGAATTGTGAAGTGGAATTACAGAGTGATCTTGAGGTCACTACAAACATAAGTAGATCAACTCAATTGAATGTATATAACTGTATCAACAAGTCACAAATAATGCCAATGGCCACTGAGCCATTGCAAATGAAAGTTAGTGGACTCTCACTTCTCTAACATCTGATGTGTTAATGAAGGTTACACTGTAAGTTACATCCAGTAATGAACCACGAATTTAAAATATAAGGTTGTCAGCAGTTTTTTTCCCTTCATGTCCAGCCCTAAAGTGTTACACCTATGTCTTTCAATTAAAAAACCTTCACCTCTTTAAAACAAAAAATGCTGGTCTGTTTATGCCTTTGGTGACACACATAGAAAAATCAAAAGTGAATTCATTTACAGATTCATGCAATTTTGCCCCTATTTAACTGTTTGTTCACTTTTGTAGCACAAGATTAATGAACGAATATGGATTTACAGTCATTGTTCCACATTAATTTGGGGGGTGGAAATAAAACATTCTTTTCAAAAATGCATGCAGGGCAGAGGAGGACATGCAGGGCATTATATGGCAAATTATAAGTCAAAATTTGGAGGAGGGTCTACAATCTTATTATCAACAATATATATAAAAACTAGTTTAAAAAGTAGACAGATGTAGGTTCAGGAGGTTTATGAAAATGGCTATATTTACATTATTACATTATTGCAATTCCTGGTTCCCATTACGACCTCTGCAAAGAGATCTGAGTGTTTAAGGGCATTTTCACACCTGCACTTTTTAATCTGGTCTGGTTTGTTTTAACCCTTGGTGCAATTCATTTGGGCAAATGCAAGTAATCACACTCTGATGTGAACCAAAATGTCCACACCAAAACCCTTGAAAGGGGATGGGCTTGGTCCCATCCCAAACTAAGTCTGGAGAGATTTGTTTGTTACTGCACAGAAATATGCATACACTAGTCCAAGACCTTCTTCCTGTATTTATTTTCCTGATCCCACCCCAGACAGGGCTGACCAATAAGCATAGAGAACGTTCTCACGTAGTTTTTTGTGACGCATTTTGGTGCATTTGGTTTTTTTCCCCAAAAAAACAAAACAAAACAACCAAACCACTTCATGTCCATTAAATCCTGCAAATATTTCCATACAGAGATGAAATGCTTGCATGAGCATGCTAGCCCTGTATGGGTGATAATACCTCATAAAGTCATCAAATCACTATGAATAAGAAAGAAAACAGAAAGTATGTACTACTGCCAGCCATGGCCTTGTGGTTTGGGAAGCAGCCTTGTGACTGGAACTTTGCTTGTCCAAATCCCTGAACTGGCAGGACACAATCGAAGTGCCCTTGAGCAAAGGCAGATAACTCCCCATCTGTTCTCTGGGTGCTGTGCATAGGCCCACAGCTCTGGGCAAGTGTGCTCACTGCCATGTGTATTCACTTGTGTATATGTGTGTGCTTCACTGCATGGACGGGTAGAGGACAAGCTCAGTGGGTCTATATCTAATTCTATGACGTGTACCATGCAAACCACAAAATTACAAATTCTAAATCTACATAGAGCACAATATATTTGTAACAGAACATTATTATATTAATTCATATGTTGAAATCTGAAATTAAGTGTTACAACTACAACTCAGACAAAAGCTTATGTTTTCAAAAATACCCATATACATGTGGACAGGGCCTGATTCAGACCAGAGTAAAGGAAGTACAGGCGTGAAAATGTCTCAACAATGTTTTTTTCGAACCCTTTTACACCAAACCATTTTAAATTATTTAGCTTACATCTTGAAAATTGAATAATGCAGAAAAAGATAGCATATTTTTTCTCACAATTATTTGTCCATGTTGGCCAAATAGATCCAATATATTAGTATTTCTGTGAAGTTTAATTTAGTGTATTATTACAGTTTTTTAGTCTCCTTATCACAGCTTAAACAGCTGCTGATATCCACAGACATGCTGGTAACAACACAACCAGCTGCTTGTATCCAGAAGCGTCTTGTTTTGCATGGAATTCTCATCAATTTGTTGTTCATGTTATAAATTGGTCCCACTTGGTCATAAATAAATGAGACGTGCTCCAAGATGTGCTCACTCTGAGCCAATCAGACTCTGCAAGCCCTGGCCACACTAAATGGCTAAACGCACTCCATACATAACAATGAGTGTGCTGCAGGATCTTCAGATGACAAATCTCATTGATGTCACTGGAGTCCTTATATTTCATGTCAAAACATGCACCACAGTAAATCTCCTCTACTGCTATGTCAGTTTGACGAGCAGAGCCGTACTCCATGTGTGTCTGACCACAGGTCAGTACAAGTTGTCCTTGGCTGTGGTGGTCAGAGAGGTGTGGATGGCACTGGAATCTTCCAGATTTGACCCCCGATGTGTGGGTTGTGGTCGGCAGCGCAGCAGGGCCAGAAGCTCATGGGACACGCTGCTGGAGAAAGCTGTGTAGATCCAGGGGTTGGTGCAGGAGTTCAGACTGGCCAGTAGCATCAGTATGGTGAAGGCCACTCCTGAGAGAAAGCATAAAATGTCACATTTTAGGCTACATTTTACCTGCAGAATTATAGAGGCTTTGTAGACAGGACATGATGTAAATGGAAAACACTAAAATAAAGAAATAATTTTTGACTTCAGGAGAGTAGAAGTAATGCCCCCCTGTTGAATAACAACATCTCTGGTGTAGAAACCATCAGGAACAGCAAGTTCCTCTGTGTTTACACTGCAGAAAACCTCACCTTGTCCATCAACACTATTTCCACAGCCAAGACAGCCCAGCAGTGCCTTCTTATGGAGTGTCCCACTACGTCCCATTGTAAAGCCCATTGTTTATCAGCAATGGTAGCCTAGCAACTCATATTCTAAACATAGGATGCACATATCAGATACCAAGCTTGCAGTACAAGATGAATCAAGTTTTTGTTTTTCCACTGAAGTATTCTTTTAAGTAAATGTGCATCAATACTAGATTGAAGTATTATTTTAATATACATTTGTATTGTTATTATTATCCATTGTTGTACTGCATATTTTATATATGTATATATAGAGAACATTATGTAATATAATAGAGAACATATTATATATATATATATATATATATATATATATATATATATATATATATATATATATGTTAATATATAATATATATTCGTTACATATCCAAGAGTACAAATACAGTACATTATACAAATAACTCATTTTAAACCTCAAAGGTCAGGAGATCTTTAATCATTTGAAACCCATGAAACCACACAAAATAAGTGTATTAAAATTTCTTTCTGCATTTATGTGAAATTGAATGTGTTTTATTTGTTGAAAACATGGATTTCAAACTGCTGAATGAGTAGAGTATGTGCATATGTTTACTAATTAGCAACAGTGTAACCTAATATGATTTTATCAATAAAGTTTCTTTGGGCAGTCTTGGATGGCTGGATGGATGGATGGAGAGAGAGAGAGAGAAACAGAGAGAGAGCAGGCACATGTTGTATATCTCAGCCTTGTCATGTAAGTGAATTGGCTTAGGGTGCAAAAGGAGTGGATGATAGCAGTTTATCACAGTAGAGGTCAAACTACCCTCTTTTATAACAGATTCTCCTCGTAGGAAAAAATACACACATGAAAGATATCACACCCAGGATCCTTCATTTGAACTTTCCCACCTCTATTACAAAATTCGCAACATAAAACATATAAATAGTGCTCTATAAATAGCACACAGTGTGTCACTATATATGTGTCACAATATAGCTTCCATTCATTCATCACACTGGCTGCATACCAACACGCATTGAAGTCTCACAGAGTGAACACCTCCAGAGATCCATAAACTATGCAGATTGCACTAGAGCCAACATAACCGGCAGTTTGTAACAGAAAGACTAAAATCATAACAATAAAACACTAGAAATGGCATTTGTCTGGACAGACCGTTTCATATCAGCATTTTCACTGAGATGAGTGTGACTTTGGGAGAACGTTTAGGTGATGCTTAGACAAAATGCTAAAATATCTGCATTGTAATTATTTTCTATTAAATCTTTTTGCAATGCTGATTCACGTGGCCTTAGACCCAAATCTTACATTTCAAAAATGAAAATCTTTAAAAACCTTTTTTGTTTGTTTGTTTTTATATTTTATTGAATTATTTATTGAATACTTGAATTAAAATACAAATGAATTATTTGGGCACAGTAACAGAAGACAAGGTTAGTTCAAACCAACCACAGCATTTAAGGTGTTACCAACTGTGAAGCATGGAGGAAGAATGTCATTGTTAGGGTCTGCTTTGCTGCAGCTGCAGGGCCTGACAAACTCTCCATCATAGAATCCAATTGGAATTCTTCATTGTATCAGAAGGGGAACTGAGGGACTGAAGCAGAAGCAGAGATGGACCATGCAATATGACAATAGCTCTAAACAGTAAATCCACCAAGGAGTGGCTCTGATGAAAAAAAAGGGAGAGTTGAAATGTCCAATGACTCCTTCAAATGAACCCTTCAAACGTCTTACGGCTGAAAGAATTCTGTATCGAGGAGCAGAAAAGGCTTTGTCCAAATTGTCAGAGACTGGAAGGTGGTTATGGGAAATGTCTAATTATGGTAATGTCAGCCAAAGGGGAAATTCTGCTATCAGGGCATATGCCAGGGAACTGCAGCAAACTTTTGTAGGTACCCTAGTCAAACACAGCTGATTCAACTCATCAATTAGCAAGTAAAGTCAGTGTGTTTGAGTAGGACAACTACCAAACTTTGCTGGAGCCCAGCCTTCCAGGACTAGAGTTGTACACTCTGGTATTTAGTATCCTAAATGTATTTTTTTATTTGCATTGCTTTTGCAAAGGTGATACAATTAAATTGCCTGTATCTATAGATATTATTTGAAAGGACATTAACATTATATGTTCAAAATATTTAATGGGGTGTCTCTTCTGCAAAGAAGAGTGTACAAAAATTCCATGAACAGGATGTTGTTCCCTGTGATTGCAGCTGGAAATCGAGCAATTATTTCTTTTTCAGACATATATGTTGGATAACTTTGTTTCATTAAAACATTAAATAATTTAAAAATCTAATTAAAAATTAAAAGATTAAAAATCTAATTTAAAAGTCTTGTGATTTCTTTATGCATCTTTATCAACTTGCTAAGGCAGACTGATCTGGTTTTAAATTATATGTCCACTTAACTTATTTGATCAGATAGTAGAATGGCTGATTTCTAATTATTTTGAGATCTTTTTAAATCCATTCCCACACTCTACAGTTTTAGGAAGCTCTCAGAGAGCTCTTCAACTCACTTCAACAATAAAGAGCAAACCAAACTAATGTCAGGTTTAAATAAGACAGCCTCCACCAATCATTTGCAGCTGATGTGGTTCACCACATTCTAATTTTAGATCAATTTAAGTAGTAATAAATGTCCTAACCTTTTCCTCATAATCAAACTATATTTCTAAATATTAAATTTTCAAAATTATTTTAGCAGATATTTCTTAGTTGTATCACCTCCATCCCTCAATATTGTTAAAATGAAAATCAAATAAAGATGTTTTTTTTAAATAGTCTTTCATGGGTTGTCCCAATTTTTTAAGACTCTACAGGTGTCAAAACTGATATTATTCCAAAATGATTGTTCGTCACTACCTCAGAAAACATTTTGGCATTTTATTAAGAGTGTAATAAATCTTCATCAAAAACAGCTTACATAGTAGACAGTGCTAAAGAAGAGAAAGGTTTGGAGAGATATATGAGACAACTGATACTAACTGAATCATGTCTGTGTGTGTGTGTGTGTGTGTGTGTGTGTGTGTGTGTGTGTGTGTGTGTGTGTGTGAGAGAGAGAGAGAGAGAGAGAGAGAGACTGAGAAACCTTTGGCAATGCTGTTTGCTTTTGAAACACCAGCATCTGTCTAAGGGTGAGAGAGTCATATGGAACTGAAGCATGTTATTTAAAACAGGTTCATCATTGGCACTGAGGGAAACAGAGGGAGGACAGCCACAGGACACCCTATACTGTCAGGACTGACTTGAGTTATTATGTAGACAGAGCGAGAAATAGAGAAAAAAAAGAAAGAATATAATGAAGTAACACATTGTCTGTGCTTCTGATCCCGAACCTTGGAAAAGACTTTTAAAATGTGCTCACACTGAATTATTCACTACAATCATGTAGTGCTGGTCGATATATATCATTCTGTAGTGGGATCTGTGGTACTGACATACTCTGATGTTGTGCTCCAGTTTCAGCAGCATTTTAGCAATACGTTTAAGAGATAATCCATGATATAATTCCCATAAAATTTACTGACTGCATTAGAACAGTTTAAAACTCATTAATATGTCAAATAAACAGTTCTTTTCTGGAAATGTACTTTCCCTAATAAATCTTTTACAATATTATATGATATATGTTTCCATTTAGTGTCATTTTAAGGGCAGAAAGTGGAACAAAAGTTCAATCCAAGCATGATATGAGTTGTGGCATTCTTTTAGTATGAAGTAGAAGCACTCAAGAAGCTTCATTGTAATGAACCTTATTATTGTGATGACACCGCAACACACTAAATAATAAAATTAGATGTCATCTCACGGATCAGATACTGTCAGAGACACCTTCACACACAGTCCTAATGTCAATACAAAATGTGTCAAACGGTTTCAGTGAGAAAGAAGAGGGATTCATTCCCTTCTTTCACCCTTAATGGAGAACACAGACACCCAAATCATATTCACACCAGCAGGAAATTCTGAGGAAATTCTGGGCATTCCACCAAATTATGTGAGTGCTGTGGACTTTTCTGATTGTTAGGCTTCT
Source organism: Acestrorhynchus altus (assembly GCA_034509495.1). NCBI lineage: Eukaryota > Metazoa > Chordata > Actinopteri > Characiformes > Acestrorhynchidae > Acestrorhynchus > Acestrorhynchus altus. The sequence continues at coordinate 6,848,263 of CM067518.1, read as the reverse complement.
CAGTTTTATGTAGCACACACACACACACACACACACACACACACACACACACACACACACATTATATATATATATATATATATATACATACACAAGGACACAAATGAACATGGGGTATATACATGTACACACAACTACAACTACAACTTATAGATCAAATAAACTTAGAAATAAAAGAAAGCCTTAGATTCATGACCTTACCTTGTACTGGTGGGTTAGGGTCCCATGCTGCCCATAGCTGTACAATGAAGAAGGGTGACCAACACATGGTGTACACTAATACTATGACCAGAGTCATCCTCACTGTTTTGGACATTGCTCTGGACACGCCTGGTGTTTGTGGAGGCAGGAAGCGTGGAGGGAAAGAGGAAGGGTAATGTACAGCTTCTGCTAGCTCTGCAGGGGGCTCCAAGGAGTCAGAGTAAGAGAGAGGTGTCTGGTAGCAGGCAGGGCTAGCCTCAGTGAAAGGCTTCTGGCTCAGGGCACAGTCCTGAAAAGATGCTGAGTTAGGGTGATTAGTGTGAGTGAGCACGTCGGATCGAGAGCTGTAGCCTGTGGACAGTTCACATCCACACTGGTCATCCTGAGAGGGGCAACTACAGCCATCTGACTGTGGTGCATGCTGGGAGCTATAGGCATGACCAGATAAATTTGAAGATTCGCTGTTATTGTTCCTGAAGTGAAATTCACCTCTGGCCTCTCTTGGCATTCTCGATCTCACTCTGTCCTGCTGCTTTTTCAGGCTGGGGAAATGGAAGAAGACAAGGTTTTTCTTGAAGTCTGCCGACACCACCCGCTCCGACTTCAAGTAGATGTTGTCGTGAATCTCCCTGAATATTCGCACCTGGGAGTCAGACAGCGAGACAATGGTTTAGCTGTGTCAATTATGAAAACTGAATTAAATGAATCACAGTCAGCTGGCTGGGAATGTTACTTTACATATAAATTCCAAAGCACTGCTACAGAGAACCACCAGTATTTCCAGACTCGAATTCCTCTACAATTAGATATTCAGGTATTTAAGAGAATATGTGCTATATGTACTTTTGTGTCCTTTTGTCTTCTTTTCTCCCATCTAAATAGTAACCCTTTGGATGTAAAAATACTCTTCAAAGGGATTCTAAAGTTATGGTTAAGGACTGGCGTGAGTTTGGTGCACTATCCTTATTTTATTGTAGATGCTACTTGTGTTGCCCTTAGTCTGCTAACAACCTTTTTCAGCACTATCATATATAACAGATGAAGTGTTTTGCCTTAAGCTCAGTTTACATGTATCAATGGTCATAGTTCAGAAATATGAAGTAATGCATAAACATTTCTGTGCACACTCTGCCCCTGAAGTCTATATTTATGATCCTTCACTGCTCCAAAGAGTCACTTGGTTTAAAACAGTAAAGGAATGCCCGTCCCCCCAGTGGGTAGTGGTGAGGGCAGTTAATGAGAGCATGAAAACGTCAGTACTGACATGGGAGCAATTGTTGTTATTGAGGATGTGCTTAATGTTGGCAATGTTAAAAAAAATGAAAAGAAACATGGATATAAACAAAAAGCATAATTGTTAATAAGACAGTGTGCTTGGAAACAGCAAAATGTCCAAAACCTGCAATATCAGAATGTTTATATGCATGGGCCCCAACATGGGTTAAATATCGGGGGTCGGGAGTGGGTTTCCTGCCCACACAGCATGTTTAAGAAATGCATGATAAGGATTCCAGAATGTGCTTGTGGAAAGAATGGAGCCAGTCAGAGACATTTCTGCTTCCTATGTTGCTGTGGCAACCACCAAGACCATTGACATCTGAATCAGACAACAGCACACTGTAAAAAGTAAAATATCCTTGAGGAACATTTGGAAGTTCCTTGAAGCACCTTAAAAGGTTCCTGTACAGTGCATTCACTAGATTTGGAACAGCAAAAATGTCATTTATCAGCATAAAGGTCATTCAATGACCACCCACTACACTGGGCATGCATTAGTTCATGGTCAGCTTAGACAGGTCACCAGTTTTCACAGTTCTGCACACTGTGTGCATTTACCAAAACATTATTTTTAATTAGGTTTCCTCGATAAAGCTTATAAAATACTAGAAAAATCAGGATATCAAGAGAACATTAATAATCAAACCTATTCTGCCCCTTCTGTCAGCTATTTTTCTGCCATAGCTGATTTAGAAGTAGAAGTTCCTTAAATATAATGTTTCTTGTGAATTCATTCCCACCTGTTTGTATAATCAAACTAACCCAATTTACCATGAAAATCCACTTGACACCTCGGAACACAGGGACTAGGAGACACTGGGGGGTTTTCTACACATTACAGTGAACAAATAATAGGAATGATTCCTTCACTGAATGTTACTTTTAGAGGCTAGACAGGCAAGGCTGAACAAAATGAATGAACCTACCTTCAATGAGTGGTTTGACAGCAACCATGTTACAAATGGCAAACTCACCCAAATCTGGTTGTTTGACACCCAAGCTAAGTACAGTTCAGTGAGAAACTAGAAACTGAGGTGGAGTCTGTTTATGCAGTCCATTGTTATGAACTTGTTCTTACCTTAGAAATCTGTGCGAGAATGCCTTTATTAAAACATGACAGCTCTGTGGAAATGACCTTGAACAGGTCTGACATCTCAGGACACAATGCTCGCAGAGGCATGCAGTGAATCCACAAGCACTAGTTATTAGCACTATATTTGGGAGGACTATGTTATAAAATAAAGCTACTAAATAAAGCAGCACTGACAGCTACAGTGCCCCTATCATATCAAAGAAGAAAAATAATACTTAGAGACTTAAAACATTCCTTCAGTTTAATAAATCATTCCCTGGAATTAATAAACCTTTCCCCCAATTTAACAATCCCTTCCCTAGAATCATTCCTTTAATTTATTACATTTTTCCTCTCAACTAAAGAACTGTTTCTTAACTGATCTCTTGCCTTTCACATTTTAGTGGATTTAACTGTAACACACCCATTGCAAGTCTGAATGAGCTGATTAGTTGAATCAGGTGTGTTGTGTGCATGGAAAATACTCAAATGTGCCGCTCAGCGGGTCTCCAAGACCAGGGTTAAGAAACACTGAACTAAAGCACTAAAGAGGACCAGATTCCTTCAAAGTTTTCTGGGTTTCCTCCTCCAACACACCTGATTCAGCTCATCTGTTAACTGCCAAGCTTAGTAGGTCTGTTAAAGGGAAATCAGCAAAATGTGCTGGACTCTGGCCTCCATTGCCCTCCCCTGCTCTAAACTGAGAGAATGATTTTGAAGGAATGGATTGTTAAATTCATTATTGAACTGATGTAGTGTTTTATACCTCTAAATATTATTTTCTACCTTGATACTTTAAGTGTTTCTATGAAGAAAAGACATAGCAACTAAAATTTGTACTAATTTGCTTGGTCTTCAGCACCATAAAAAAGGTAATTGAAAGTTTCTTTAATATAAGAGTAGTTTTATATAGAACAATGACACCTCAAAGAACCGTACTCCAGTTTCTCTTCATTTAAGATATAAAAAGTTAAATATTTTTATGAATAGGATACGATAGAACTTGTACCAAGAATATTTCCATGTTTTGATCAAAGATGTACTTATGCCTACAACAGCTTGTGCTGATCCAGACTGTTTGAATTTTGATGAATTATTTGTAAAGATTACATTGACAAGGATAATATAATGTATTATAATAAGTTGTTCAGAATATTTGACAGTGGTCAAAATAAAACAAAATACCATCCTGAATATTCTTATTTTCAGTAATATCTGTATTATGCCAGCTCAGGACTTTTATTCTGAAATCTGAACACTGCTTAAAGACAGAGCAAACAACCCTTCTCAGAGTTAAATGTTGTTGATAAAATAATCTTCTCTATTTTGAAAAACGTGCTTTATAACCAAGATTATTAAAGTTAATTTTATTTATTTTCAGTCATTTCAGTTATAGCTTTAGTTTCAGCTAGTTTTATTGTCATTTATATGTTTGTACAACAAATGTTTATTGCCCTTTGGCATTACTTTTAGCACTGCTAGTAGGTACACGTCTGCTTGTCAGAAAGTTCATATTAAGAGTAATCCCAAACAGAAGTGTACTTTGGTTCAGAAGAGTTTTCTGTTGTAGCAATGCTATGCTTGGCACAGCTGTAGCTTTTCTTAAAGACAGCCAAAGATTGTCCCCTTCTCTATTTTATGAGTCAGTATATCAAACAATTCCGGCTTTTAATTATAACGAGCTATTGGAAAAAGACTCAGCATTCGCCGCTCTGTGTTTTTTAACATCTAAATTTTAAAGGGTGGAAGAAGCACTGTCCCCTGGAGGCGAATGACACTATGACGAAGTTACAAAACACCATTTCAAAGAAAGCTGAACCCCATGAACAGAAAGTGTGTGAGTAAGTTCCAGGCTAGGCCAGTATGGAAAAAAAAAGCTTCAGGGCAATGTAATCAAATATACATAAGTCCCAGCAGGTTCAGGAAGACTAGCATTACCTGACACAAGGTGATGATGAAGGCAGGCAGAATGAATACAGCCAGGGTCATCCAGGTTACATAGGCCTTAAGGCCCCAGGGCTCAGCAAAGTGCCCCCAGCACTCAAACTCCCCTGGAGCCACCTCAGACCTGGAGAAAATAAACACCTGAGGGAGAAGGAAGAGTACGAAAAATCAATGGTTGCAATTTATAGGACATACACTGTGTGCAAATGTTTGTGGACATGCCGTCTAATGCATGCATTCAGCTACATTAAAACGCACCGATTACTGACAGATGTACTTATGCAAACCCACAGCTTGTCTAATCCCTGTACAGAAAATTTCCTAAAGAATAATAACTCTGGAGTAGAAAAAGATTAACCCATTGGCACCTTAACTAGTGCATTTGTACATCTGTGTCAGCAATGGGTGCAACATAAAGTAGCTGAATTCATTTGATAATTAGAAGGGGTCTCCACAAACATTTGGACATATAGTGTAGTTAAATTCTGTTGGTGGTGTACTTTTCATTTTTAAGAGTGACTGGTGAATGCACTTTTTGCTATTAAAAGAGATAGAGACCCTTGTACCTGTGGTACACTGAGCACGAGGGCCAGCCCCCAGGCCACCACAATTGGTGTGTTCCAACGTGAGACGGCCCCTCCTCTGTAGGCCTGCAGGGGGCAGCAGATGGCATAATGCCTGTCCACTGTCATAGCCACTATCATATAGGAGGAGGCAAACATGCCCACGATCTGCATGTACTTCACTGAGCGGCAAAGGGCATCAGGTCCCTGGAACCTTTCTGTTATGTCCCAAACAAGCTGTGGGAGAACCTGTAAAATACACCAGCTCATTATTTAATTTTATTAATTGCAGCTTATAGACAAACTGACCAAAGAATTCCAAATGCATGAGAACATCATGTCCTCACATCTTATAACATCAGCTCAACAAGACTGCTAGACATGTTCTAGTATATTGTGATTGATATATCTGTTTAATACAGACCCATTAAAATTGATCAGTTCTTTTTTTTTTTTTTTTTTTTTTCAAATTTTGCATATTTCAGTCACTGAAATCATCCTGTTTTGAAATGAAAGAGTAGAGACCTTTAAGTGGTGGTTATAGGAAGCGGTGATCCCAAAATAATTATGACACAGACATTATATCTAAAATAACCAGTGGACCCCTAATCATATGTAATGGTGATTATGATAAAAGTGTGGTAAATCAGAAAGACATTAACTCTTCTTTGGGAATTATTTTGCCTTTCCAAATGTTTTCCAAATAAAACCAACCATCACATTCTTCGGCTGTCTGTTTCCACTGTCACCACTGCTGTGAACAAAAGTGTTTTTCACTGAATTCTATATGTAACTTTGTTAACGTCTTAACAATATAATTATAATTTCTCATGTAGTTGCTCCCAGATAGAGTGGATCGCAATGCTATTCAGAAGGAAGATAAAGGTTAACACGGACAATTAATTATTATATATGTAGACTGATATGAGCAATATTTATTGAGCTACACATACAGTAGTTGTGCCTCTCAGTAAGGCATATATATGGGTGTAACTCAGCATGCCTTTTCATCTACAAGGTCCAACTCAGTAGGGTTATTTTATAGAGTGGATATAATATATATATATATATATATATATATATATATATATATATATATATATATATATATATATATATCTATTTTTATATATATATATATATATATATTATATATATATATATATATATATATAATACAGTGTTTAAACAATCCAGCGGTACTGCTGTGTCTGATCCACTCTGCAACACCAATGCAACACACTAACACACCACGTCAGTGTTTCTGCAGTGCCAAGAATGATCCACCACCTAATTAATACCTGCTATATTTTATGGGGTCCTGACCATTTAAGAACAAGGTGAAGTAAGGCTAATAAAATATTCAGAGAAACAAATGGACAACAGTCTGTAAACATAAAACTACAAAGGGCTCCTGTATGGTCAGTGCAACTGGTAAAGTGTGATTATGACTGGTGTTGGGTGGATATAATGTTATGGCTGACTGGTATACATATAGCTTCATCAAAGGCAATTAGGCCATCAGAGATGTACATTGATCATCCACCAAAATTGTGTATATTTGATTTTTGATTGTTTAAAGATTTGTTTTAAGTGATAGGTCAATCTCTAAGCAAACTGTACTGGACTCACCTGAAAGAAGGCCACCACCAGGTCAGCTATACACAAGTTGACCATAAACAGGTGCATGGGTGCGTTGTACTTGCGTCTTCGGAGCAGAACCCACAACACAAAACTGTTTCCCAGGGTAGCGAGTGCCAGAACCAGGCCCAGGACCCCTACCTCAGCACGGGCCAGAGACATATCCCGCTCTTTTGCAAGAGGGGGGACCTGAGTAGTGCTGGAGGAGCTGTTATGAAGCAGCCAGAAATATGAGCCGCCTCCATGTGAGCCATTGAGACCACCACGCTCTGAGAGAAGAGCTGATGTGAAATTGATCCACTGGACGGTCGCATGGGAAGAGCGATCTGGTTCCAGCTCCCCTGAGATGGTCTCCATTAGGCCTGGGCAAAAAAAAAAAAATGTTGAATGATACAATAGATTATTTAAACCTATTGAAAACCTAAAATTTCTTAATGGCCTACAAATCAGATTAAGAAATCCAGCAAGGGGTACTGGATTTTAGCTCAGTAATGGGATTCCTCACTGGATGTATACTCTTAATCAGAGTTTTCCAATCATTGTACTGGAAATAAACAAGCAATGTTTCACACATGAGAAACAGAGACAAAACACTTTTGGTGTGTTGCTCTTCAAGATGTATGTGCATATTGGTGCTTGATGTGTAAAACAAAACTACAGCATGAAGCCTGGGTTTTACATGAGGTTTATGTCATGTCTTATTCTCTCTGTTTATTGGCATATAAACAGACAACAACAAAAGAAAAACTGTGGATTTTCTTCTGTTAGATGATTATTGGGCCTCATTCATGAAACCGAAGTATGAGTAAATTACATGTAAAATGAACCTGCCAGATTTGAACATCGTGTAAGCACCAGATTTTTTTTGGAGAACATGGGACTGTTAATGAAGAAACCAATGATTAGCAAATATGCGGTGTGTGCATTTTTCCTTTACAATTTGCATACAATTACCATAAAATCACCATAATCCATGCCCATGAATTACAAATGACCTCCTTATAAGGGCACCCTTAAAAAAGGAAAAAACAGCTATTCTCAGTGGTAATCAACTTTTTATTGAATGAAGTGCATTTAAATTGGCACCTTTTCATTGTATCTTTTAAATTTGTTGCTTGTTGTCTGGGAGGTTGGTATAGGCATTAAATGGAATTGTCAGAAATCACCTGCTGTAATGTTCCAGTAATTCTTAGGGATAATCAAAGGAAAAAAGTCAAACCATTTACACACAACAGCACAAACCAGCAAAATAGAGGCACCCAACAAGCTATTTACAGCGATTCAATTATGGTCAGAGACATTTCATCATGAATTTGAGGTTTTCTTAAACCAGATGTAACCAAATTATGCCTCCAGTGCTCAGTACTACAAAAACATTGAGCATTAAGAAATGTGCGTAATAATGTCTAATGAGTTTTATTAAATGATTTGCAAAAATGTGCATGAAAAAGGACATTAAAATAGAGACAGATTTGTGTAATTAAAATTTCAGCTATATCATCCAGCTCTCGCCTCCATGTCTGTGAGAGTTTCACATGGGAGTTTCACATAACAGCCTCCCAGACCGGAGGCATGCAGATCGTTTGTGTTTAGATTCCTATAGCACGCACAAGACTCACAAGCTTTGTTGATTTAAAAGCCCAATAAAACAAATAAATGGTTGATTCATGATAACAGGACCAGTGGGCGGATGTTGCACATAATCCCTTTTTTATGAGATGATCCTAAATTTGTTCATCAATTTCACGCGCGTGTTCAACCACAAACAATTCTCTCTCCTCCTCCCTATTAACTCTATTAACTCTAATTCTATGTCTTTTTTCTCATTTCTAATATATTTCTATAAGTTTCCAGATTACTGGAACACTGGAGAGATTGTACCACATATACTGTATGTGATACAATTTCAAACACCCTTATTTTGCCCCATGTGATATGGGCCTGTTGACACTAGCTCTATTGCAACTTGTGTTCCTTTAGTCCTGATTTGTCCCAAGTGCCCACAAAAGCTGTAGGGTGTTCTGTTTCTCATTTCAGCAATCAATGGAGTGCTCACAAATGTCCTTTACATGCCCTTTCCATGGACTATCACACTGAATGTATACATTTGACCATAGTTTGATTTTAGTTCTGAATGCCACACAACGTAGACTGTACAGCTTGATTAGAACATTAAAAAAAACATCCCCCAAAAACAACACAGAGAATTAAAACTCAAAGTTTTAATTAAACCCAAAACTGGAATTTGGTAAAGTTTTAATGTTATTTGGATATAAAATCTTTTGTAGAGGTTTTTATGCAGATGAACATGATATTCATACAGATCTATGCTTTTTGTTTAAGCCAGATGTTTGAAAATGTCAAGAAGAATGGACCAATGGACACATTTCAGCATATCAGGTTTGCATCTGAATTCAATAACAGTACGTAGTTAGCATTTAGAGGAGCAATAATAGTGATGCTGTTGTCTTTATTAAGCATCATCCGGGTTTTGCTGTTATTTTAGGAAACACATATAATCTTGCTTTAAATATGTATTCTGTGCATTCATTTTGTCCCAGCAAAATAACAGAAATTTTATATGTTGAGGTAAATGATCCAATATTACATATCTATGAGTGCGGAAAGTATGTGAACCTTTAGGATTAACAAATCATTTAACGGTGAAATTACAGTCAGGTGTTTTGAATCAATGAGATTTCAATCAGCTGTGAGTGTGTGCACTGTTGTTGTTGTTTTTTTTTATTGAATGAACAGAGATCTATCAAAGTCTGATCTTCATAAATCGTGTTTGTGAAGTCTCCAAGTTTTTCCATGGCATGAGCAAAGGAGATTTCTGAGGAGCTCAGAAGAAGAGTTGTTGTTGCTCATCAGTCTGGAAAAGATTACAAAACCATCTCTTAAGAGTTTGGACTCACAATCAACAGTCAGACAGACTGTGTACAAATGGAGGAAATTCATGACCATTATTACCTCCCCAAGAGCAACTGACCAATAAAGATCATCCCAAGAGCAAGAAATGTTGTTTTTTCTTTTGTCATTTTTGAATACATTACTTAAAAAGACAATAAATCGAAAAATAACGGTTACTTTAATGCAATAATCCATTACATTACAGTGACATTTTAACAGGAAACCAGAAGACATTTTTAAAGTAAATTACTTCAATTGCTAAAAAACTCCAGCTGTTTTCTGGTCAACTTATCTTGCAAGTAAGATAGACATTAGACATAGATTCTTCATGGTACTATGCTAGCTCCATCAGAAAAAAAGACCAATTTCTTAAGTCCTTAGTTTGACGTAAGTCTGTCCTGCTGTATTTGTTTTCATTTCCTGACTTTCCAATCTTCATGAATCCACCCCTCATCCCTTCCTCACACCATCATGTCCATAATTCCCTCTCCTTCTTTTCCTAACTTTTCCTTCCTTGTGGGCCTTTCACTCTCTTGCCTTCTCTCTCTCTGCCCCCAATTAAATGCTCCTTGATCCTAATAAAATTTAGTTTATTTTTCAGGCAAACAAATAGTTCAAATGTAAACATGTGAATGAAAGAAACTGACAGTTAAAGAGAGAATCGTGGGATATGTGTCTGAGATGAGGACCAAACAAAAAGAGATGAGAGGAAAGATGGATGAAGAGAGGGATGGAAGGAAGAAGGCGTAAGGCCACACACACACACACACACACACACACACAAACACACACACACATATATATATATATATATATAACAATTTGAAAATGTGATAAACTGTCATATTTTATATTCATTACATTTAAAGTGATATAATTAAATCTTTTTTGTTTTAAAGTTAATACTGTGATTAGTAATCAATTCAGATGTACAGTATATATATATATATTCTATCTTTTAAAAAAAATTGACTATCATTATAAATGGTATAAACACACACACACACACACACACACAGACACACACACACACACACACACACACACTAGTATACACTAATAGAGGATGTTCTTTCAATTTAATTTTGAAAAAAATCCCAACCTTCTGGCATTAAGAAACAATAAAAAAGAAAAATATACTTGTTGGAATATTTTGTTATTTGCAGTTCTGAAACAAACACCTGCATCAGATTAAGTCTTCTAATTAATCTTCAGTTAAAAAAGTGTGCACATAAAGCGGACTGACGTGAATGTTGGCGCCAACACGAGAGATGTCAGTTGATACAAAGGAGAGAATTATAAAACTTCTTCAAGAAGGTAAATCTTCATGGAATGTTGTTGGATGTGCTGAGTCAGCTGTGTCTAAAATCTGGACCAAGTACCAACAAAATGGGAAGGTTGAAAAAGGGAAGCATACAGGTACAGAAAATGTCGAAAATCCACAACAAAACAAATGAGAAACAAGTGGTCTTTGTCTTTGACCGGACTGTAGGAATTCATCTAATTGAAGGCCAAGAAAATGTTTTGAAAAATAGTGATAAACCAACTGTGGCCATGCAAGAGGACCATTTTTCATCAGTAAACCAACACATGTAGAGCACTGTTTGCTGCAGTGCTGCAGTGTATAAGTGGAAGCACACACACTCTGGAAAATACTTAGTGAGTGAAAGCAGAAATCCTCTATTTATAGTTTAAAACTAGTGAAATGGTCTTCCAAGTTACTATGTTTAACTGATACCTTATTCCAATTGTGCTCTATGTTTAGACATTTGTACACACCTGCTCATCCAACATTTATTTTAAAATTAAGATTATTTTCTGTGACTGCAGTTCTGGAGAGACATTATTCTGGATGTTTAGACATTGCTGTAAGGTTTTGATTCTATTCAACTAAAAGAGCATTACTGAGTTGATGTACAGATGTACTGACTCACACTTACTAATCCCAAATAATTTGAACTGTCAAATGCTTGTGTCAGCAATGGGTTTTCCTTGGAATGGCTAGAGTAAATATAGTATATCAAGTTCATGAAAATACAATTATCCAATGTTTCCAAACCACAGTTCTGGAGCTCCCTGGTGCACAGTGCAGTTTTGTGTTTTTCTTGTACTGACACATCAGATTCAACCCATGAAATGGTTGATAATTAGACAATTATGTCCATTCTCCAGGACTAGATTTTAGTGCACATTTTCTGAAAAAGAATGTTGGTTACTGCCTTAAATCTGCTGTTTTTTAGTGTCAATACAGTTACATGTTAAAATAAGTGAAAAGTGAAATGTGTTCAATAAAGGACACTGAAAAGTACAATGTTTTGCATTATTAGTTTAGTTAGATTTTGTATGTCTATAATTGGGATTAGATAATGATATGTTTACATTTTATTAGTAATCAATGCAGAAATCAAGGAAATACCACAGGTTCAATTACTATTTTTGCAATTGTATGTCAGATCTTTAAGCACAAAGCAAACACACAAATAAAGATTTGAATTGCAGGTGTAAATCTACTTTCTCTGCAAGCTTTTTAGTTTTTACTTCCCAACAATATCCAAAGCGATGTAATATTATTTTTTTTATTTTAAGAACATTTCATTCAAACTATTGTGCATAATAATCTGTAAATATTAATTCAATTAATTAACTTACTGTGGTACAATAGCATAACCAGAATCTAATGGGGTTGAGTGCAGAGGGATTGATGAACATTTTTAAGTAGTTCACTTCACTAATTAGTAAATAGGGTACATATTTTTATATATTCTTTGAATGCAATCAGCTTGTAAATTTTTTTCTGATATATATCATGTTGCAAATTGCATTTTGAAAGGTTATCATGGATGAATAAAGAGATAAGCAGGTGTCTGGGTTGAATGCATAGTATTGGTGGAAGTAAATTGCTAAGAAATGTTATTAAGAAAGAAGAAGGCTGCAATTCTTGGCTATAATGTCAATGAAGACTTACATTTCTCATAGGATCAATGCAGCCATGAAATGCATCCTTAATTTCTGGGAAACTAAGGACTCAGCAGCAGGAGTCCTTTCAAGACCATAAGTCACCCAAAAATCTACACTTTTGTAGGTAACAGAGTCTCTTAATGTCTTCCCAGTCTTCTTTCTCAAGGCTTCAAAGAGGTCCTTGGATCTTACCATGGTGATAACACTCATTTCACCAAATCAAGTGCAAACCAAACTAATGTCTGAGGTTTAAATAGCCTCCTCCAAATTATTCTATAACAATATCATTTGCAGTAGATATCCTAACTTTTTTTCTCACAAGAAAATTACATTTCTAATAATATTTTGGAAATTCTATTAAAAGCCATGTCTTCAGTTATCTATACTGTTACAATAAATATCAAACGTCCATATGTTTAAACATATTACAAAAGACAGGTTTTCATCGGGTGTCCTAATTTTTCATGTGACTATCTAATTTTGTACAGTCACTGTCAAGTACAGTGCCATGGCTTGGGCTTGCATGGCTCCTTCTGGAATAGGCTTGCTGATCATTATTAATGATGTCACTTACAATGGTGGCAACAGAAAAAAAAGAAATTTTTTAGAGTTTAATGACTATTTGAACATTCAAAGCTTTGTATTTAGCTTTTATTATTGTATTATTATTTTTTTATAATGTGTAATGTTCACTGTATTTCTGAGAGTCTGTGTTTAATCTGTATCTTTGTATAATTTTAGATCCCAGTTGGAGACAATTGGAGGTTTGGTTGTTTGGATTGCTGATTGGATAACCACAAAATGGGCAGACAATCTAAAATCATAAATTGATGTAGTTCAAATAATTCAGTGGATTTTCCATGCAGCCTTTGTTCAGCAGTAGTCACTTCTAAATGGTCCCTTCATTTCAAGGTGAAAATACTTTTCTGTCTACAAAGGGGTTTTGATGCAGGACAAGGGGCCTCAGGGGGGAATGAAAACCTCACAAAGACATAAAAAGGAGAAAATGCTGTTTAAGTTTGTCTCAATAATCCTCCCAACTACCTGTAACCCCTTCTTTCACATTCCTTTTCATCCATCATTTAAACCTATAATGGGTTCAAGTCTATCTGTCGTTCTTTGTAGATCAGGTGTCTGCGTATGTATTGTGTGTTTACATGCATGTGTGTATTTGCGTGGATTTATAGGTGTGTGCTTGTCTGTTCCAAATGCATGTGAGAGATATGTATTCTTTGTGTCTGTGTAATTATGTTGGCATCTGTGACTGTGCTAGGTGCCGCAGGCTGCTTAGGGCCCAACGCACCTGAAACACACATGCGGTCTTAAAAGTCAAGACCACACATGGGTTTCAATGGCCTTTAGAACCTCCTTGACACCTTTTAGACAAAAGAATCAAGCCTGACTGCATGTGTTAATTTGGGATTTTTATTAAATCCTCCTGTTGAACTTGTGCACATTTGTAACATTATATGTAGCATGTTTTTATAGTGAATAAACAGATAAATCAGAGTGAACTCAGCAGTACACAGGTGGTTTAGTCATGCATATCATGCCACAGAGAACAGAGGTTCCCTGAAGACCTTGAAAAAAGACTATCGGGTTCCAAAGATCATAAAGTAATTTCTTAGGCTCTAGGGCTACAAAAAAGTACAGTAAGAGCCATACTTTCCAGATGGAGGAAGTTTAAACTTTCCCAGTAGTGCGTGTCCTCTTAAAATCTGTCTCTGAGGAACAAAGTGTGAAAACAAAGTGAAAAAAACCCAAGCCCAACATCTAACAGGCATTGTGGACATATCTGTCAAGACTCCACCATCAGAAAAACACTAGAAAGAATGGTAATATAACATGGCCAGAAACACTGATAGAACAATTTTGACAAGTGACACTACAGACCTACAGACATGATAGACATATCATAACAAACTACAACAAACGACACCCTATATATGACTTGCCCTATTATACAGGGTAAATCATCATTGTGTTATGAATTATTAGCAGGCAATCCAGCTTGGAAAAGAGCTCAAATTTCACTTGTTCACTTGTTTCCAACTGAAAAATCTAGTTTAAATGCCAAAGGAGCTTCCAGTGCATGTTTACTGCCCTGTATATGTGTATATACTTGACCTGCATGTAGACTCTGACTGATTAGTGAGAGTGGGCAAGGATTTCACTGGCCCAGATATTGGGTAATAGAAGAAGATGAGAAGGGAGGGGCTGTTTGCTCTCTTTTTTGCTCACACAGTATTTAAATTTCAGAATTCTGAGAAAGGACAATACTGATGCATGCATAAATAGCAAAAATAAAAATATATTGTATTTCTACAAATATCATTGTCAGTCTAATTTTTACAAATACTGCTTCAAATTCATCAACACGATTTCTGAGATATAAAGTGTTTTTAGTCATTGTAAGCAAAATAAATAAACACATTGTAGGTGCAAGGAAAATGATTTAAATTCTAATATTTTTTACATCTCAAATGAAGATTAATTTGAGTAGCACAGGATCTCCTGAAAAGGAAAAATGTCTAATAAAAGCATGTCAAACTGCAAAAGCAAAATTGATCTATGGTTCTAAAGGTTAAAGACCTTGGGCTGTAGTAAGTGCTGCTAACTGGGGTGTAACCAGCTATTGAAAAGACAAGAAGACTGGATGTTACATATCCTCAGGGTCCCATTTATGTATTATTAAGCGCAATTTAAGATATGTCATTCAGTGTCTGAAATTTGAACAAATTGAGCCACAGGGCAGTCATTTTCTCATGTCACAATATATAACACTAAAAACAGTATTTAGTAAAACTGTGTTTGTATTCTGGTTTAGGGCTTTTCTGCAACAACAGTTTAGATGAACAAAATGTTTAGATAAATAGTGAATGTCCCTACTGTGTGGGTTGTCGAGTCTAAGGTAATCCATGTAGATGTGTACTAGTGCAGTTAAAAAATGTCTAATAATCCATTGCATGTACTGCCTTGAGAGTTAATCATCTGGACTAAGGCCAGTATCAGTACAAGGGTCACCAAATGGTCTTCTGATTATAATAATACTGTGTTTAGAGAATCTATGGCAAACTGCCAAAAGGAAGATGAGGAAAATGTCACACAGAAATACAGATGAGCTGAAGGCCACTATCAATGCAAGCTGAGCTCCAATAACATCTCACCAGTGCCTTCACTGTCTAATTGCCTCCATGCCACACTGCACTGATGCAATAAATAATGATAAAGGTGCCCAAGTACTGAGTGTATAAATTAACATACTTGTCAGTTTGATCTTATGAAACACTTCTGAGATTCTGGATTTTTGATTTTCTGAAGTCAAACTTAAAGAAAGCAAAAATAAAGAAAAGTCCTGACATATTTATAGCAAAAAATACTAATTATTTCTACTATTTATTAGAATCTCATTGCTGTTCGATGTCTCTATTTTCTGTCTGTTTTTAGTTTGTTCTATGGTTTGAACCATGTGGCTGCTCTACACACTGTGTAAAATATTTTGGTTTAATAAAATCTTATTTTACATTAACCTTCATTCCAAAATTAAGCGCATTTTGCTTTCTCCTGTAAAGTCTCAATTTTGGAGATACATGTTTTTCACTGTACAGCCTTTGCCTTTGAAGATTACAGTCAAAAACATGAGACATAAATAAATATGAATAAAACTGCTATTCACTTGGTCATTACAATTAGCGACAATTTTTGAAAGTGATGGGTTATGACACTCAAATATTTTATAAGCTTCACATTATCTGCTTCATGCTTCTGAACATAAATATATCAAAAATCCACTGTCCAAACATCGTTGCTGGCATCTCAGACCTTGCCATTAAATAATGAGTGTCCGCTGGCCCCTGGATCAGCTGCTGCATTTGCAGATGTGTGAAAAATGCCCTTGCGCTGTGGTTTTCTGTCCTTCCTTTACTGTTCTATCTTCAAAGGGATTTGCTAATGTTGCGTGGCAGAAAACATCGACCTCGGACAAATATAGCCAATGCTGCAGAACAGGCACTTTGCAATGCATGTCTATTTTGGTAAGGGATGGGTGCATCCATTTAGAAGTGCCTATGTGCATTCCTATATTTAAAAAAAACAGTGGGTGCAAGAATGAAACCACTTTTGAAAAAAGCAAAGTGGGCCTTAAGTATTTGAATTATATAATACATTGTCTTAATGGATTTGAAATGAACAAGGGTGTATGTATGGACAATAGAGACATGTCCTTACCAATAATTTAATTTTACTCTCTCTATATCCCAACTTCTCTCCACAATAAGTGCTCTATTTGTACCTGCATTTACACAACCACTGGTCAAACAGCTTGAGAGAGAGAGAGAGAGAGAGAGAGAGAGAGAGAGAGAGAGAGAGAGAGAGAGAGAGAGAGAGAGAGAGAGAACATGTGACAGAGAGAGAGAGAGAGAGAGAGAGAGAGAGAGAGAGAATGTGTGACAGAGAGAGAGAGAGAGAACGAGAGAGAGAGAGAGAGAGAGAGAGAACATGTGACAGAGAGAGAGAGAGAGAGAGAGAGAGAGAGAGAGAGAATGTGTGACAGAGAGAGAGAGAGAGAACGAGAGAGAGAGAGAGAGAGAGAGAGAACATGTGACAGAGAGAGAGAGAGAGAGAGAGAGAGAGAGAGAGAGAATGTGTGACAGAGAGAGAGAGAGAGAACGAGAGAGAGAGAGAGAGAGAGAGAGAACATGTGACAGAGAGAGAGAGAGAGAGAGAGAGAGAGAGAGAACAAGAGAGAGAGAGACAGAGAGAGAGAGAGAGAGAGAGAGAGAGAGAGAGAGACTAACATTCACTGATCAACCACCAACCAATCTTTTACCTTTTTTCAGCTTCTCTTAGGAGTACTTTGTAGATCTATAAGTACATACTGTAGTCCATCTGTTATCTTCCTTTCATCTTAATATTCAATGGTCAGGATCCCACAGGACCACCACAAAGCAGGTATTATGAGGAAAGTGGGCCATTCTCAGGACTGCACTGACACAGTCGTGGTGTGTTAGTGTGTGTTGCACCAGTATGTGTGGATCAGACATAGCAGTGCTGCTGGAGTGTTTAAACCCCTCACTGTCACTGCTGGACTAAGAATAGTCCACTAACCAGAAATATCCAAACAGCAACCTGTGAACACTGATGAAGAACTAGAGAATGACCAACAAACACTGTGCACTAACTGATGAACTTCTGTCTCTTAATTTACATCTGCAATGTGGATCAACTAGGTAGGAATGTCTGATAGAGTGAACAATGAGTGGACACAATGTTTAAACACTACTGCAGCACTGCTGTGTCTGATCCACTCGTACCTGTGCAACACACGATAACATACCACCACCATGTCAGTGTAACTGCAGTGCTGAGAATGACCCACCACTTAACACACCTACCTGCTCTGTGGTGGTCCTGACCACCAAAGAACATGGGTGAAATGAGGATAACTTAGAATGCAGAGAAACAGATGGACTACAGTCTGTAATTATAGAACTACAAAGTGCTCCTGTATGGCCAGAGGATCTGATCAAATGGATAGTGAATGTAGAAACAAAGAGGTGATCATAATGTTATGGTTGATTGATGTAAATCACTCAAATCTCTCCTAAGGCTTTTTTTGTCATGGGGGCACATCCTTCAAATGAAAGTGCAATCTAACAAAATTTATATAGAAGATTTTTTTTGTCTGGACCCCCTGGAACTCATGATCTTTAACAAATGTTGTTTACTCCCTTGAGATGCATTGCAAAGTCTTTACTAGGTTTGTTGTTTGTTTGTGGTTCTTGCTGCATTAGATGTAACTTACATTAGTGAAAAGCCTGCTCAGTTTGAATGAGGCCAAACTGCTGTCTGTGCCATTTTAGAACATTCCATTCCTTTGCCTTAGGATTCTCTTTGGTTGCGTATGTGATATGATTTGGCCTATTAAATATCTGCACTCCACCATGTTTGACAGATGATGTGGTATACTTCGATGTTATGTGACAAAAGATGTGGTACTGAGAGCCCTAGTTTTTCTTCTCCATGCTCAATTTGATCTTGGCTTCATCTGTTTAAAAAATCTTGTTCCAGAAATGAAAGCCCAACATAGGTTCTAACAGGAGGCTCTGATGTTACATAACTTTCATCTCAAGCAATCCACTGTTTCCACCTGTCTTTAAAAGACCTCTACTAACACATCTATTTTCCTGCTTTTAGATGCTGACGGTCTGCCATTTCCCTTCTTCCTCTCAACTGCCTCCACTTTAGTCCTGCTCTTTTGCCCCTTACCACCCCCTCCCCAGTGAAACAAAACAAACCACCTCCCAGGTTGAACAAAACGAACAAAGGGGGAAACAACTAAAACAAACAAAGGGTGCAGCAACAAACTAAATTTTGCCCCTGACTACGTCTACAGGGTGGACGTCTCCAAGAGCGCTATACCATGGCTGACCATGCTTTCTCAGCTGGGATATTCTTTGGGATCAATAATCAATAATCACCAGTCAATCATCTATATAACAAGGTAGGCATGTCTAATGGACTATGTCAGTGCCTCTGCAGTGATGACAATAATGCATGACCCAGATAATACCTGCTCCATGGTGATCCTGTTTATTCAATGATCAATGGTCCTGACCACTGAAGAACAGGATGAAAGCAGGCTTACAAAATATGCAGAAGAACAGATGGACTAATGTCTGTAATTATAGAACTACAAAGTGCTCCTAAAATGGACAATGAGTGTAGAAACAAGGAGGAGGTGTTAATGTTATGAATGCTATGCTGGTGGAATAGCTGGTTGTGGGTCCTTGAGAATTCAGTATGCAATTAAAGGTTTCTGTTCCTGTTTCTGCACTGTGTCTTTCTTTACCTGACGATTTAGAGTGACTTATGATGGAATAAGACTCGTCTTCTGTTTGTCTAAGTCCTTAAAAAGCCATTTTACTTCCTCCCTTTTATACAGAATCAAAAACATTAGATATGACCTCACATTCCAAAGTGCTGATTATAGCTAGACAGATAGAAATTACATATGTTTATCTATAAGCAGAAAAACCTTTCCCACATACATATTCACACTCACACACAAACAGTGTCCTTCCATTTCTTTCACTTCCTGTCTTATGTATCTTTCACTCTTGTCTGTTTATTCTTTGCTTCGTACACTCTGATAAAGTAACTGATAAAGCAGGGCAGCACGATATGGCACACTGCTCTAGATTCTCAGCACAAACTCAGTCAATCTCATCATGTCCAATTCATTTACATTGTGTACAGCTGTATATCATCCTGGGTGACATTCCCACAAAAAAGAACCAACAAAGCTTCTTTTTTTCTCAGATGTAAGTCATCAACTAGAGCCATTCAGTAACAGCTAACAAATAACTGAAGCTTGCAGGAAACCAAGGGGTGCTATGCAAAATCACTACTCAAAATGGTTCTGGAGGCGGCTCTGCCTCTGAGGCAGAACAAATGCAATTGTTTCAGAAAATAATCAATTAAAATAACCAACAAGGCAGAGCTTCAGAAGTGTATATGTGGATGAAAGAAAGGTGTGCAAGTCAGTTTGAGATGTTGTTTGTTTTAAAAATATTATTGTATATGGTGTTATTTTCTTGGAAAACTGCCTGGAAAACTAGCTGGTATTTCACATCATAGAGAGTATCATGTTTTCATTTGACAGTGTCAAGTGCACCCTCAGTGGCACATGCCAGTTTCTGCAGTGGCAAGCAGTATAACCTGTCTACGGGTTATTTTAATTGGTTAGTCTCTGAACCAGTTGTGTTAGTTCTGCCTCAGAGGCAGAGCTGCTGATCTAAGTAGTGCAGTGTGCACACCTCAGTACCAAAACATAATGATTGAGACAGCAGACATCAGCACATAGTAACTTGTCAAACTGTGATCCCCGTTTCTAAATACAAATTACACCATGTTTGGATTAGTGTAATTGCAGTACAGACTTGGAAATCTTGATTTGCGAGTACAAATTCCCAAGAACGGGAAGATGCTGACCACTCTTTCCACAATTACAACCACAGCCTGGAATGAAATGCATTCTTAGATATTTGGCTGTCCACACATCACCTCCTGATGCATTCTGGATAACATGGGCAGAACAGGAAAACATCTGAGCATTTGGACTGTACTTGACTTCTGAATGGAACAATACTTATGCTGTGACTGCAGATGTTTCACAAGTCCACAAAAACACAAGCACAGGGAAGAACACAGACTGCATCAGCCAGTCTGAGACAGTGTGGGGCAGGAGATTTTACAGTAAATGGAGGAGAAACTGATTTGTTTTGCAGAGCTATAACAGGGCTAAACACTCATGTCACACATTTCTGGCCTATTGGTTTTTGTGTTTCAATTACAAAAACTAAACATCGCAAAATGTTACGTCAGTGCTGCCTAAGACTGTGTGAATAAAAAAGGACAAACAAAATAACACAATTTCAGAATTCTTGTACACTGTTTCTTTATATGAGCTCAACAGACAAACAAATTGTCACCTTCAACAAATGTCATGTTTAAGGTGGTTGTTCCTTGTTGCACAAGGATGTTCAATGGGCAATAAATACCTGCAGGGTGTGCAAAAGGATTCACAGATTGGGAAGCGTTGGTACAGTGGCATTAATGTCTCTCATTTTCTCAACCAGTTGATTTGTGAAAAATTGGGTCACAGAGCAAATGTTAATGATTGGCAAAAAGGATTGAATCTGGACATGCCAGAGGTTATAGTGTGAAGGAAAAAGTCTGGATTAGTGTGAAGGAAGAAATTTGGAGGTGTATCAAAGGGTGTGGTTATATGGGTCTACCTGTAATGCAAAAATCCGAATCTACAGGAAAGTCAGGCCTATAGGAAAGGTACTGACAGACAGGAACTGTTGGCATGTGAATGAAAATCTCTTTCCTTCCAGGCAAGAATTACCTTTAGAAGTCAACGCAGGTCCTTCACAACCAATTTCTGAAAGAATGCTCTACAGGGACCTGCAGAGCAGGAACATATGGAGCAGAGCGGCATGCAAAAGGCCTTTGCTTACTTCTTCTCTTGGCCACAAAGACACTGCTTCCATATTTTTGACCTGTACTGTACAAGCCAGAATGCTTTGCTGAAGAATTTCAAATGAATGCTCATTCTTTGGCTTTCCTGCACACTGCCGGAGTGTGGATTTTACCATATGTTTATTCTTCTTTGTTGCCTTATACACTTATCTATAAGCACTTACACTTGGGCACATGTTCTGGCACAGAGTGACTGGTATCTTAACAAAAGCATAATAAAAATGTCTGCCAACTAAAAATCTCCTTTCATCTTCAAGCCATTAATGAACTGTTTTGGCCTCTAGCTTCACATTTAATGATATCCAAACAGCTGTCTAGGTCTGCAATTCATGGCACTTTAATGACTGAAGTCACAGGTTTAGACGCACAATGCGAAAGCACAGCATAGCTAACAGTCTTTCTATCCACAAAGCAGCCAGAAAAAGAACTGTGAATCATGCTGTGAAAATTTAGCTAGGTAGCTGCTTTTATGATGCAAATTAATTTCACAATGTTCACCAACACCCAGCATAATCTGGCTTCAAAGCTGGGCCAATAGGACAAAAGCCAATGAGGTCATGATCATTCATGAACCAAGGTGGACAGAAACTAGTTTTCTATGTACATAACCTGAATTCTGATGGATTTGTTTTTCTCAAGCACTTTTCACTCCAAACAATTTTGTTTGGAAAGTAATCCACAAAAGTTTCCCCAGTTCCACTTTAGCCATTCACAGTGTGTGACCAATTGCGTTTTTGTTTCTTCATTCTGTTCACATGGTTCAGCACCTGGATTGCTTTGCTGTTGCTTTGACCTCTCACAAGAAGATTTAGCAATTTATTTAAAACCAAAGGAATTTCACAAAAGGGAAGACCAGTGTCTCACAAACTTCAGGTCCTATAATGATAGGTGTTAGGCGTACTAAGAAGTTGCACTGCAGTTCTATAAGGATTGTATTGCCAAGACTGTAGTACTCTCTTTTGAGGCCATCTATGTGTCTAGTAAAGCCTACTAATAACCATTCTTGATAAGTGAAACTTCTTTAAGGATTCTTCACTCATTCATCTTCATCAAACATTTATTTGGTTACCCACACAAAAAAAAAATCCTTATTATTCTGAATATCGATTCCATACTCAGATGCAATCTGATTATCTCAATAAGTAGATTCAGTAGGTGATACTGACCTAATGGTTTTAATACTTAATACTATCCAGTAAAGCAGGAACAAAAAATTGTCTCTAAAAGAGAAAACCACCACAGGTCTAGCATGTCTTCTGCCTGATGGCAGTATGATGTGTAGCTCCCCCCAACCCTTTATATTTCAATAATACAATCATTAATTTTCCATCTCATTTCTCTTCTCTAAGCAGTCTTTCCATCTAATTCCAACAGTTAGTTTTCCATGTGTTAATACTGGCACAATTTAAAATTTCCCACCGTTTCTAAAACGTTATTCTGCTTTATCATAAATAGGTGGAGTTACATTCAGGAATGAAGTGATTGATAACCTTGGCTGGCAGAGAACATCCGCAGGACCTGAGTTGTTGAGCTGTCAGGCAAAAGCTAGTTGATCATACTATTATTATTTAACATTTCTTATAACTGTTAACAGTGACAGTTGTCCCATGTTGTACTGCGGCCTGCATTAACAGACATTCTGTAAAAAGTTGTTTGCCGTTTTACTGGTATGTTTCAGTGGTTTTGGAAGCCATTAGAAGCCCCATTAGATTGCGCTCAGTGAAGGCAGTCCAAGGCACTTGGTCTAGGGAAGGGGCAGGTCTAATTAAATGAATAGGTGTGTTTTTTGCTGCCTCTTGTCTCTAATGCACAGACTCTGTTTGCAAATTTGACAAGACGGACAAGTCTGGCAATGAACAGAGTGAAATGGAACAACTTTGTCCATGTTTTTCCACAGTCATTAATACAATCATACAATTTAGGTAAGATATACTAGTCTGCGAATTAATACTACTGTAAATTAATGAATATTAAATTATTGTTAAAACTAGGTTGAGTTTTGATCAAACTAGCTTTTAACGAATTTTTAATAAACTATTTATGTCACATGTAAAGGTATATTTTGAATTATTTTGTATTTATTGATACTTATTGTGCAAGCTCAGTTTCTACAGTGTAAACAGCTATCCAATGAACGGAAAATCCTTCTATGGCATCAGTCTGCAAAAATCCTTTTTTGTGCCTCTATTTTTAAGCCCAGATTCTGTTTGCCTGCCACTTTTTCACCATCTATCCCATAATACTGAACTCTGTCCTTTTTCTTAAACATGCAATGGAACAGGTAAACACATTACCCCTCTGCCACCTGCCAAAGCAAGCTATGGAAAGCTGATTAGGCCCTGTGCCTCTGCACGGGAGCTGTGATACGGCAGTTAGAGATGCCAGCTCTCCTACCAGGTTGCTTCAGGCTCGCTTTAAGGGCTTTCGTCAGCTGGGCCATCTAATCACCCTGCCTGAAGACTGGAAGTTGACTGCTGTTCAGTTTTGCTCAACTTCCACGATGGCACAGTTTCTTTATCTTACAAAGCTGTGCTGGCTTGCAGAGGTGGACAGGGAAGTCTGCGAGTAATTGTTAGTTTAATGCAAAAATTACTTTAGGTAAAAGAAGAAACCAAAATTCTTGGTTTTAGAGCTCTTGGTTACCTATAGAACTACACAGCCATTATCCTATTAAGGGATCTTTTTTGGAATATTTTTGGTGTAAGATAAAAGACTTATGCTTGAAATTGAGAGATAAGACATCAAAGCAGGTCATGTGCTGCTCTGAGAAAACATAATTAAACACCAAAAGGAATTAAGACCTAAACCTTATATAAATTATACCTGTTATCAGCAAGATATAATCTGCAGGTATGGCTGTTAATTTGACACTATCTACATGTGAGATACCGCACTGATCCGGGTCAACATTTCAGTCAGTTTTATCAGTCAGCATTACTCATTTTCACACAGGAATGAATATATTTATATCCAAACAGGCACACACTGATAACACCTATCATTTTTGTCAACCATTTGATTTATTCCTACATGATAAAAACATGGTGTAAAAATGTCAAAGCGGAATTCCACCAATTTTGCAAATTTGGTACATAATTCGATCCCAAAGACTGACACTCACAGTATTTAAGTCTTTCAGAAGTCAAGTACTTTAACATTGAATGGTTTATTTATACAGAAACTTTAGCCACTATGAAGACTTTATGGTGGAAACCAGGTCACAATGTCTATATCATAATGTCTACATTGCAATTTTCTTTGCTGATGACACTAAAACAGTGATAAAATTTGATACATTGGATGAGGGTATTCTTTTTTTCTTACAGGAAATGTATTCATAATGAATTCATGTAGCAATTGTTTAAGAAGTATTAACTCTGCTGCTGCTGTGAATAATTATTACTTATTATAAATATTTAGATGGAAAAATTGTATCATTTGAATATTAGACAAAGCAACTCAAGCTGTTTGACCAGTTTAACTCTTGATCTTTTGAGATGGTTGGCTTAGCCAGTTTAGACAAACGGCTCATCAACCAATTTAACAGATCTGTTTGACCACTATGACAAGAATGAACAACCATAACCATGCCTGTCCACCCGTATCAATCCACCAAACACCCCTTCTAGTCACTCACACACACACACACACACACACACACACACACACACACACACACACACACACACACACACACACACACACACACAGCTTGTCTGGTCCCTGTAGAACAAATATTTTGAACAGAATAGGAGGAGCAAAAAGCCCCCCAGTATTAAACTGTGAAGCAGGGAAACTGGAAATTCTGGATTGATAGTTATTTATCCAATACTTTTGGGATGAGTTAAGGAGCTGTTTCCTTTGATTTTAGATAACGAATAAGCAGGTGTTCCAATATTTTTGTCTATACAGTGAAGCCTAACAACCAGCTTGGCCCATCAAAATGAATCAGAATGATCTGAATATGAAATCATATGCTATGTTGGTCAGCAGCTAAGTTGGTCAACCAGTTTTATCACCAGCACAGAGTATTTTTTAATCTGTATGTGCAGCTTTTCTAGCATCTTAACCATCAAAGCCCAGCCTAGACCATCTGACGCCAATTACCAGCAAAAGCTAGATTTTTCAGCAGGGACATGTGAGCAACAATATTTTGTAATTGTGGTCTTGATAATCCAGTTTAAGTGCATTGAATTGTTTGTGTGCAAGTATGTGTTCATGTGTTTGATGTAACCACTCCCAGTGACTCTTACCTGATTGTCAGTGCATGGTCTTTATTCCAGCAGCATTCCACCACGGTCTCCTAATAAACCACACACACACACACACACACACACACACACACACACACACACACACAGAGACACACAGCATTCTCTGACTTCAGGACATGCTGCTCTTACAATAGCGTCTGCTATTGACTAATGTAATATGACTCTCAAGTTCACTTCTTTGGCACTTTGAATCATCTTTTCAAATATGTAACATGACTCCAATATCGTGCAGGCCTTATAACTTCAGCCTATAGTAACCTGTAAACACACCTGCTAATGTATAAATGTTGGTTACAAAGTGACCAACATTTGATTTAGAACTCACATGTAAAGATATAAACTCATTAAAAGTGTTTGTGCTGACACTGATGTGCAAATGTCAAAACAGCTTGTTTAGTCCCTGTAGAGAAGTAGTGCCAATAGAATAGGACTCTACGGAGCAGATAAAAATAAACCTATTGACATCACGGGCAACCAGGGTATAAAGCCCACCAGCATTAAGCTGTGGAGTGGTGGAACTGTGTTCTCTAGAATGATGGTGCTCCTTCCAAAACATCTGGGATAAGATGGGGATGAAGTATGGTGGTGATCATCCAACATGCTGACCTCATTAAGGCTATTGTTGATGAAGGTAATCAGAATCTAGAAAGCCTTTCCTGGACAGTAGAGAAGCTTCAAATACTTGCCTATAATGCATATAAATGGACATGTCCCATATCTTTTAACACATTTTAATCTTTAATCTCATATATATATATATATATATATATATATATATATATATATATATATATATATATATATATAAAAGGGAAAGTTTTGACTTTCAGTTTGATATTTTTGATAATGATAAGTGTGTTGATACGCAATGTGTTAGGATGTATTTAATTTACAAGGAAATGTTATACCCAACTGAACTGAATAAATTCAGTGCATTGCTAGGTGATGATTGAATGAAAGTCTATATACATGTTCAAAATAACTATACTACTACACATAATAAGATATATAAATAAATATATATATAATATTCTGAAATTTTCTAATGATTCTGGAAGTGAGAAAAAATAAACTTACTGTCAACTGTCTTGTGGTCAAATCCACATGTTTTTTTCACCCTCTGTCCGTCTATCCCTCTACCTGCTGAGGCTTGCGTGATTTCCACAGTGTAGATAAATAGAAGTGTGTTATTTCACCAGCCTACTGGTCCTGTCCCGTGTGAACTGGTGAGCCTGTAGTGTGAGGCTTTGACCCCTGTCTAAGGGGACAGAGTCTCCGTGACCTCTGAGGCAAGTTGTCCCAGATGAAATTAAATGAGATATCCTCAGGATTACAGTGGCACTCCTCAGAAGTGTGTGTCCAAACCTTCATTTCCCACCCTAAATGGGTACTGGTGTGCTGTTACTGCTGAACTTGAGCTCAGAGTGCTCTCTCTCTCTCTTTCACTCTCTCTCTCTCTTTGCTCCCCTCCCCCTTTTGTACTCTGGGAGGAGTCGGAGGAGCAAAAAAAGCAAGAGGTGCTCCTCCACATACCTCTTCATTGTGACACATACAGAAAGATGGATGGAGTCTAAGATCAAATATACATGCTGGCACACTCACCAGATTGTTCGTGTGTGCTGAGAATGTGATGTGTGTCAATATTGACATCAGCTCTGACAACCCTCAATGACCAAGAGCTGTAGTTCTCTTGTGTGTGAGGTTGCATACTAGTGCCCTTGGTCTGTAGAAAGGGAGTCTAGATAGAATCAATAAAACAGGGTGTATATATATGTAGGTGTGACTGCCCATCCAAACAATAGGGACACATTGATTTTTTTTTTTTCTATTTGTATTGCTTTGGATGGTGTATGGTGTCTTGCATTGCATTTCTAGAAAAGAAATGATAGATAGATAGATAGATAGATAGATAGATAGATAGATAGATAGATAGATAGATAGATAATATTATAAATGTATAATATAGAAATTTGATATTGGCCTTGAACTCATCTGTATTGCTGGGTCAGGTGTTTCTCATAGCCGGTCAGCAATACAGTGGACCAACAGGAGCAGATGATCTGCAAAAATACCAGACAGGACACTTTGGATTCTGCACCTCTCCGTTCTCTCACTTTATAAAAAGAGACATTTCGAGCACTGAGCAACAATCCAGTTCTTTTTGTCCTTAGCCCAGGTTAGATGCTTCTGATGCTGTCACTGGTTGAGGAAGGGCTTGATATTAGGAATGCTGCAGTTGGAGCATTCCTGGAGATGTCTGCATGTGATGACTCTTAATGCACTGACACCAGCCTCAGTCCACTCCTCGTAAAGCTCTCCAAAGTTCTTGAATCAACTGTTAGTTGCACTCTTCCCAAGGCTGGGATCATCCCTGTTGCTTTCTCCCCTTCCAGACAACTTTCTATTAATATGCTTCGATGTAATATGCTTCTTTGTAAACAGACAGCTTTTTGAGCAATGTCCTTCTATGGCTTACGCTCTATGTGGAGGGTGTCAGTGACTTCTGGATAACTGTCAGGTCACATTCTTCCCCATAATTTAGTTGCATGTGCTGAACTAAACGCAGGATTTATACTGTTTGAATAGGGATTTACTAAGAAATAAAATATTCTAATAATCCGAGAAACTGAATTTCTGCTTTTTATGATCTATAAGCCAAACCAAAAGAAAGGCTTTCAGAGGCTTGAAATATCTCATTATACATGTAATGATTATAAAATATCACACTTTACCCTTTAAATTAAATTATGATCAAAAGTGATTTTTCTCAATGTTCATTGTTTTCAGATGCATTATTTTAAGTACATTATAAGTATTCTATTAGTCATATGTTTAATATTAAAAATGATTATTATCTGAGATTATTATCCTTAGTATATTACAGATATATATTATCCTTAGATCCAAAATTTATAGGCACTTATATGCTGTTTTCTAGGCATCATATTAGATAATAAAGATAATAAAGGCAATTCAGTTCATATTTAGATGTTGTTGTTGATTTTTTTTTTTTTATTTTACTTGGTCCACTGTCACGTATTTTGAAGAAATTCTTGTCGGTCTAATCATTACAAATTCAGTAGAATTATTGCATGTACATCTCAAAAACACTCTGGATGACAAATGTTTATTGGAATTTCTGAGATATAAAGTGTTTTTTAGACCTTATGAGTTAAGAAAAAATGCAAAAAATGTTAGGCACAAGCAAATGTTTGACCAAAACATGGTCATATTCATACAAATAGTTAAATTCTGTTAATTTTTACATCTCAAATGAAGACAAATTTGAGTACCGTAGGATCTCCTGAAAATAGCATCTGGTCTCCTTTAAATACTTTTTTGGTGAAATAAAAGTACTAATGTTAATTGGCCATTCTGCCATTCTTGAGAGCATGTTCCAGATGTCAACTTAAGATGCTGGTAGCATAATATATTGCAGGAAAACAAGATGTTCAAACAAGGAGGGCACACCAACATGAGTGATGCACATGAAGCTGAGTGTAAATTGTGTACCTGAAGCACTATTGAATAGCTATGGAATTTTAACAAACCCATAGCATTGTACATAGTGTTCTCTTATTGGTTTGAACATGCCTTGCTTACAGATTTCTCAAATTAGATTCATGTGCCTGACTTGAATGGTGAACACATTTGTAAAGTCAAGCTGGTCACTTTCAGGTGAGGATGTTGTAGAGTCATATGCATGTGATAGAGAAAGAGAGGGAGAGAGGAGGAGAGAAGGGTGAGAGAGGACAATGGGGAGAAATATGGATTTGACTCGGAGGACTTGGCCCTGTTGTGTCCTTGCCTCAGGCTGCAATAAGAGCATAAATGGGTTGTTGTGCAGGACAAGTGAGAAAAAAAAGACATCTTTGCACGAAGGTGGTGACCCTGCTGACCCCAATGCATAATGTTTTAATGTTTGGCCTGAAATGAAGCAACACAGACAGTACTGTGTAGAAGAGAAAATTATATAAAACTATTTACCTGGGCTGTAAAACATGTGCTCACAGAAAAACGGACATTATTATGATAAACAGTGACTTTACATCCTGCTGTAAACTGATTTAAAGCCCATTTACAAACCTCTTTTTGAATCGGCCTAGTGTTTGTAGTTACTAGTGTTTAGGGATATACTGGTTCAGTGTTTCATGTATATGAAGCATCCCACTAGATGTACATGCACTAAATATTACAGATGGAAATTGAATTAAAATTTGAAGTTTAGTGCTTAACCTGTTAGAATCACTCTTCAGTTCTTCACTCTCATAACCACGTTACTATAATCATTAACCTCTTTGTCATAGGCCCTAAATTCGAATCCTGAGGAACTCCGTAACTTATGCTAAGCCAACCAATAACCAAGTAATTCAATAGTTTCTGCATTAGGTTTAACAGCTGAATAATTAACCTAGGGCTCAATGGGTTGCCATGTAAACACTACACTGTACTCCTGTTTTCCTATGTCTCAAGCTAGATCTCAGTACCAAGAACCAATAATCAGACATCCTACCATGCTAGCTTTCATACTGCTAAAGTGGGCAATGTCACATTTGGCAGCAGGAGGCAGATTAAGTGCAGAATAAGGGTTTTTATTGTAACACAATAAAGCAAAATTTAAAGCAAAAGGCCAAAGCAACCATGAACCAAAACACAGACAGACTGAACAAACCAAACCACCACAGTAGAAAGGCCTACATATACACAGAGACAGACTAGACATACCTGGAGCAGATAATGAGAGGGCAAGGCTACAGAGGAGGCACAGTTAGGAACACTAATGGCAAGGCGGGGCAAAGCAAAGATGAAGATAAACACAACAAAGCCTGGAAAATGAAACAAGACAGGAAAATGGAGAGAGGTAAGCAGATAAGAGCATGAAAGGAAAGCTCCACACAACTGGTGAAAAAACATTGGCAAGAGAGGACATGTACAGTGTCTGGAGGCCACATCTAGCCTACTCTGTATAAGTGTGTGTGTGTGTGTGTGTGGCATGTGTGAAATGATTTCGGTGGTACTTTAACGTTTTAGTTGGATCATGGATGGTACATGGTCTATGAAGTTTGAGAAACTCTGTACTAGTGAATCTCAAAAATGTGGATATTGTGAAAAAAGTTCAATTTTGTTTATAACATAATTCAAAAAAGTAAACTGTCATACTCATTATTTTTTAAGAGGAATAAAGTTTTACTTTCAGTCGGTATGGGTAATAGTTCATGATCATCTGAAATTCAGATTATCAAAAGTGTTTCATAAGATTAAACAGAAAAAGATGTTCAATACTGAAATGTCCAACTTCTGACAGGTATGTTCATTTATACACTCAGTACTTTGGTGAGAGTAATGCGTGAATTGCAAACCTGAATGCATTCATTATTTAGAAGGGGAGTCCATAAACATTTAGACAGTTCTTTGCTAAAGTATTCATGCCCTCTGGGATTTTACCCATTTAGTTACATTACAACCTGTATTTAAATGTTTTATCTGAATTGTATTTGATGCATCTACAAAATACTTAACTTGGTGAAGTGAAATAAGAAACATATAAATATCTAGAAATAAAAAAACAATCTAAGTGTCACATGATGTGTCAGTATATAAACACCTTTTCTGAAACACCCCAGAGGATCTCCCAAACAAGTCAGGGTCAAAGTTGTTGAGAAGTACAGAAGAGTCAGGTTTGGGTTATAAAAAAATATCCAATCCCATTATCTAATCCATTGTCATCAAATGAAAAGAACATGGTACCACAAAAATTCAGGCAAGAGAGGGCCACCCACCAAAACTCTCAGATCAGACAAGGAAGGCATTAATTAGGGAGGCAGCACAGAGACCAAAGGTACCAAGCAGAGACTGGAGTATCTGTCCGTAAGAACATGGTAAGCTGTACACTCCATAGAGTTGGGCTTTATGGAAGAGTGGCTAGAAAAAAGCCTCTACTTACAGGAAAAAATTGGAAGGCTCATTTGGAGTTTAGCAAAAGGTAGGTGGGAGACTCCACAGATGTAGGAAGAAAGGTGAGACCAAAATTTTGGCCATCAAGGAAACTGCTATGTCTGTTGATAAACCAACACATCTCATCACCCCAAGAACACCATCCACCAAATGGTGGTGGCAGTGTCATGCTGTGGGATGTTTTTCACCAGTAGGGATTAGGAAACTGGTCTGAGTCAAGGGGAAGATG
This sequence comes from Acestrorhynchus altus, assembly GCA_034509495.1. Lineage (NCBI taxonomy): Eukaryota > Metazoa > Chordata > Actinopteri > Characiformes > Acestrorhynchidae > Acestrorhynchus > Acestrorhynchus altus. Next base: position 6,816,190 of record CM067518.1, on the reverse strand, counting down.
AATGGTGCTAAATACAGGTGTATTCTTGAAGAGGGTCACCTTCCAACATAATGATTTTCCAAAGCATACTGCTAAAGCAACACTCGAGTGGAACCAAACCTGCTCTTCTAACAATCATATGATTTACCAATAACTTTAAAGGCTACTTTATTGTTGGTTTTCAGTGTATTCGTAATAATATATATTAATTCTAATACAATATAATGCTCACTCACTCACTGACTCTCTATTTCATTAATGAACTCACTCATTATCTTACTCATTCATGAACTCACTCACTCATTCATGAACTCACTCACTCACTCACTCACTCACTCAATCATGAACTCACTCAATCATGAACTCACTCACTCACTCAATCATGAATTCACTCACACATTCATTCATGAACTCACTCATTATCTTACTTATTCATGAACTCACTCACTATCACACTCATTCATGAACTCACTGTTTATCTTATTCATGAACTCACTCATTCACTAATTCATGAACTCACTCTTTATCTTACTCATGAACTCACTCACTTATTCATGAACTCACTCTTTATCTCACTCATTCGTGAACTCAATCATGAACTCACTCTTTATCTCACTCATTCATGAACTCACTCTTTATCTCATTCATTCGTGAACCCACTCATTCATGAACTCATTCTTTATCTTTCTTATTCATGAAATCACTCATTCATTAACTCACTCTTTATCTTACTCATTCATGAACTCATTCATGAATTCAATCTTGCTCACTCACCCACTCATTATCTTATTCATGAACTCACTCACTCATCTTACTCATTCATGATCTCACTCTCATTTTACTCATTCATGAACTCACTCATTATCGTACTTATTCATGAACTCACTCACTCACTCATTCATGAACTCATTCATGAACTCACTCTTTATTTTACTCATTCATGAATTCACTCATTCATGAATTCAATCTTGCTCACTCACTCATTATCTTATTCATGAACTCCTTCACTCATTCATGTTTAGCAGGCAAATCACCAAAATGTGGCTGTTAATATTCAAATAGGTGCAGGTGTTTCACATCAACAGCACTGTGGTTAGGGGGAAAGGTGTACCATAAAATACTTTGAAAGGCCTAGGACTTATGCAGAGTTCTATACAAGCACCTACTATCTTTTTTTCTAAGACAAACATCCCCAGGGCTGAATGTGTACTATTTACCTTCATGCATATAAGTCACATGCCCTTTCAGTCCACAGTCATTTGCTGCAATCAGTAGATTTATTGAAAGTAACTGCACCACGGTCCCTCAGGAGGGGAACGGGGTCCCTGACCGGAGAGGCCCGAGCCAGTTTCTATGGCGATAGCGGGCCCGCTGGAACTGCTCCCATGCGCCTAGGCATGTTTCCAGCTGTTCTTGTTGGTGGCCAGAAATAAAACTGACAGCTGTTTTCCTAAGAGAAAGAGAGTTTCTCTGGCAGCCCTTTCGTCGCCCTGTCTTTGCTAGCCCTCTGACTAATTGAAATGTTGATAGACCCATAACACGCTTGCAACAAGCTCTTACCAATCTATCACAAGGTCACATGTAAAAGTGGCTAAGACTGCCAGAGGAGCAGGAGGTACTACAGATTTTGAAGGCTTACAACTGTAGTCTGTTCTGTCTCCAATCACAACAGGTTGACTCACTAAAATCCCAGCGAGCTATGCAGATTAAGGCCATGCCAAAGGTCAAGAATGATATTAAAAATAAACATTTCATAAATATAGAGCAATGGATACTCTTACGATTCTACACAAATGTTTTTCTCATAAGGATGGAATGGAATCATGACCTTAAACTGGATTTGCACTAAAAAGTTCAGAAACAATGTTTTCAATTATGCAAAACTAATCTGACTGCAAATAAATTATACATTCTATTATGCATCTATAAAAGATATGATTCTATTGTGCTAGGCTTGTTTCAGAGGTTTTATAATAAGTGAGCTTTATAATCATTTATAGTTATAAAAAAGTTTAATCACATGAGGTTCCACTTTGGATAGACTCCTATAGATAAGGAGTCCTGAAACTGTCAGTCACTACCAGATGATTCATATTTTTGTTCTATCCTTCTTTGCTCTATCCCTTGTTATGTTAAGGTTAGGGTTAGGGTCAGATTTATACTATTATATCTAATAAAATATTAACCATGCATATACATGGGTCCAGTTCTTCCTTTACTGTATTGTCTGAAGGAGCTTAGCTTAAGACCTTTACTAGTGGTTCTAAACAGTACTGTACATTCAATCATATAGTCTTCCTTAATTAAACCACAATGTGGTCCTAGCTTAATATCAACGGTTTTAGTGACATATCCATGAGGGTGAGCTGCAGGCAGACTTTGGCTGTCCTGAGGGCCAAACAGCTTGACTCTCTGCTCTTTCTGAAGTGCTTGGACAAGTTCTGCCACCTGAAATAGAACCATTCACTATCTGGCCTCTGCTAAATAGCCAGGAGGGACGAGCTATGCCAGGCCTTTGTCTGGAGGCTTTAAGAAGCGAATATACAGAGACGCCGTAGGGCTGACAGAGGCTGCTCAATGTGAGGTCTCCTATCTGAGAAAAATCCTGCTCTTTTAAGCTGGTTGGCAGGAGAATATTCATCACAGAAATGAATGGAAGCTCAAGGTCCATTTAAACATGTCTAAACAAAGCACAGAGAATGACTGATTGCTTTACTGCCAATAATTATGTTCCTCCAAATCAGAAGCTGAGGAGTTTTAGAATTAGGTGTAGGGTGTTTCACACAGTGCAGGAAAGGAATAGATTCATCACTACAACAGTTTGTTGCTGAGGCTGCTTCAAGGGTCTTTTCTAGCACTGTGATCTGCTAGACTTTGTCTGTTTTGTCAATAGCATCATTCTTCCTACTTTTTTTGTTTACTATCATGTTTTTCTTGCACACTTTGCAAGAAACCTAACACTACAAGTCATCATGAATAAGATACATATTAGTCACTTGAGGATTCAAGTAAGTCTCTTATGTTGTTTTTGCTTTGTTGGGTCCTTACACCAAAATTAATCTTATTGTTTCTGCAAGCTTAAAATGGAACTGTTGAATCAAGAGAGACTAGGTGAAGTACTTTATTATAATGTGTCATCAATATGTTTATTTAATATGAATTGTATGTGCAGCAACACCATTAGATGACAAGCCATCCTAAACCATCACAGACTATGGAAACTTCAGACTGGACATCGGACTCCTTTGAATGTATGCCTCTTCACTCTTCCTCCAGACTCCAGCAACTTGACTCTTGATTTCCAAATAAAGAGCAAAATTTAGATTCTTCTTAAAAGAGGACTTTGGTGCACTGAGCAACAGTCCCGTTCTCTTTCTCCTCAGCCCAGTTTGGTTGCTTCTGGCATTGTCGCTGCTTAAGGAGGGGCTTGATATTAGGAAGGCAGCAGTTGTTGGCCCTTTCCTGGAGACGTCTGTGTGTGGTTACTTTTCATGCACTGATACCAAACATAGGAAGCTTTCCCAAATTCTTGAATCAGCTTTTCTTGGCAGTCGTCCGAAGGCTGCACCTTTTCCCACATTTTCTTTCCATTAATATGCTTTGAGAACAGAAATGCCCTCTTTTTGAAGGTGGTCAATGATTGTCTTCTGGACAATTGTCAAGTTAGCAGTCTTCCCCATGATGGCCTTTGCGTGTGCTGAACTAGATACAGTAATTTACCCACGTTTGTTATTAAATATTCTAGTAATTTGAGACACTGGATTTCATTTTCCATACTGATCAAAAGTAAAACACAAAAGAAACATGTCACCTTACACATGAATATCAATGATAAATATAAAATATGACAGTTTTGAATTAAATTCTGAACAAAAATGAACTTTTTCTAAATTCGAGATTTAACCTGGGTTAAGAACGTACCGAGACAGAGCCAATGACACTTCATCAAGGGAATAAAGGAGTTCTTGTGCAATGTAATCTGGCATAGTTGATGGGTTAAGCATGCTAACTGTCAACACATCACCTGGGAGAGCAAATGAAAAGTAGGTCAGAGCTAATTCTGGCACATGTAAAAAAAACTGTCCATTGTCCCTGCAAAAACAGCAAAGGCGGATATTTTTCCTGAGCTTGGATTGGTGTCAAGCTGAGCAATCAAAATGACATTGTGTTGCAAGTGTGTATGCATATCTTACAGAGCCTAGACTAGCATACATGCAATTGTGATTTTACACCATGCTGTGCATACAATGTGCTTGTGTTAATTAAGCTCTGTTTAATGAAACACTAAACAAAGTATACCAACAAGATAGTAGCCAGTTTTATGGATGCCTATTAAAAATGCATGACTAGAATGTCTATGCAGTGAATATGGGACTGAGATACTGAGAACATCTCTTAAATAATGCCTGTGATCAGTCATCCTCTTTCCTTCTTTGTTTTCATCTCTTGGATCAATGTCTATATGTGTGTGTATGTGTGTGAGAGAGTATACACGATAACCAGGATGTGTGTATCACCTTCCCAGTGTCTTCTTTCTCACTAAGTGAACCATACTGTTCTGCACACCACCAGAAACACTTTAGCCTGCTTGTGGGCCCCAGGGCTACAGGTGATCATGAGCCCTTTGGGTCCACTAAAAAAATCAATATAACAGGTATAACACAGTGTAACAAAACATTTCACTCCAACTGATGTGGATTCATGTTACCATACACTGGACCACATGCAGTCACATCCTAACACACTCAAAACAACACTATTGCACTAGATATTGGCAGCTTACTGTCTCAGAGTACCATTCATCAGTAATGCTGCCTTATTTTAAACCCAGTACAAATCAGTACAAGGTAGTACTGATTGCAGTCAAAATTTTTAATCCATTACCAACAACCACATTACCATTTACCACAAGCTAGCCAGTCATTACCACCACACTTTACACATCTTACAATGTTACACACACTATTGGTCAAAAGTTTTAGAACACCCAATATGAGTTCTCAATATTTTTACAGACAGCTGTTATTTGCAAGTGATCCGATCCGAGACATCCAGAGCTGGACACACACTGTACGTCCCATATGTCTGTTGAGTTGAGCCCCACAAAACCTTGAAGGCCCCCTTGCCTCAAGTTAGGGAGAGTTTTTGAGAGTTTCAATTTTTGGTTAAAAAGCCCATCTGTGATCATAATTTCATTCAAAAGGTAAACTTTTTTTACCTTTTTGATTTTACTGAAACAGAAGAGCTTGAAATATATCACTTCAAATATAATGCATAATAATAATTAATATATATATACACACACACACACACACACACACACACACACACACACACACACACACACATATATATATATAAACATATTTTCCAGACTATAGAGCGCACCTCAATATAGCCCCGCACAGGGCTAAAAGCCGCTGATATCTACTGAACGGTATATTTAACTTTTGAATTAAATTAAATAAAATTGAATTTTTCATAGTATAGATGCACTAGTATATCATCACTGTCCAATGACATACCCATATCTCCTAAATGGTGACTTTACAGGAGAACACAAAAATGTTCTTAACTTTGGAAGTTAATGTACAATAAGTGTCATTCAAACATGGTCGTTTATGACCAGACAAAGAAGGGAGAATAGTAGTTTCAGGAGTTTCAGTTTATAATTTTTAGTCAAAAAATGGGCTCACAGAGCTCAGGTAGGAGGGCCCCTTAGTGTCAGGAGCATCACATGTGATGGGGGACCAATTGGGATTTTTTGGAATTGGCACATATAAATTCATGGGAGAAAATTGGGGTAAAAATAAAAAAATAAAATCTGATTTCATGTGCTGTTTTTATGTCCTGACAACCCAAAATCCAAAATCAATCTGGATGAAAGATTTACCAAAACACCCTGTCAATGTAACCATACATGAAACATTGGCTGAAACATTTTCAATATAACAGTACAAGAATCAAATCATGACACCATTTAATAATTTACCCAAACCAAAAAATGAAAAGCGTGTACTAGTGTAACAACACACGTGTGAATCAGTTTACCAAGCAAGTTCATATTAATTCACCCAGATAAAACCCAGTGCAAGTCTTTAACTCTCTTTTTTCTAAACAGGTCAGCCAAGTGCTGTTGATTAATTGCTCATAAACACAACTCAATAAACTGTCAGCAGCACAGAACCCCTAGTGGTCTGACCACATTTGCTTTTCAGTCTTATAAATAAAACATTAGAGATTGTAGAGTCAGATCTTTTTTTTAACAACTGCTTAAGCATGCTTTTCAAAACCAGACCTATTTTATCAGAATACTTCAAACAATTTACATAACCAAACAGGCAAGCAGCAGAACACCTCAGATCTTTAGCAAAATAAAAAAAAACTTCATTCAAAACTGTACAATAAGTTTTAAAAATTCTATCTAATCTATCTATCTATCTATCTATCTATCTATCTATCTATCTATCTATCTATCTATCTATCTATCTATCTATCTATCTATCTATCTATCTATCTATTTCAAAATGTACTTAAATACAGCTAAGTATTCTAAATTGCTCTATTTTGAGACTAATTAAAATGCACTTAAATATACAAGTTTTTTGTTTGTTTGTTTTACTAATTCTGTACTTTTAAATGTTTACTTTGTTTCAATTTGGTGTGTTTTAAATATATTTATAATTCAATCAAAATGTCCAGATAATACACAGTAAATATATTTAGCTTAAATATAGTTACACACTGCTGTGCTCAAGCCAGCATTGCTCTAGCATTTTTGCTTTCTAGTGATGTGGCTTTGGTTTGATTTCATTCATAAATATTGTTTGTATGAAATACAAAAGAAAACAAGGCCAGTAACACCAGTACCACTAGTTCTGCACACTACAGTAATCAAAATGTCTATTCTACTTTTATTCCAAAGGCTGCATTTTGCATTGAAAATCAAATAAAGAAAAATGCCATATGCATCATCTTTTCACCAAGCTCTGTCTGGCTGTTAGACTTCATCACTTCACAGGCTATATCCAGTCTTGCAAGTCAGCGAAGGCAGGATTTTATCAATGGTGAATCCATCCTCGCACAGACTCTGCATCTATTTGATCTCAAGCTCCTGTATAGTTTGAATGAGGTGTATCCTGACATAGGACTGGAGATTGTAAACCATTCACGGCCATGCTGACAATAACTCCTCAATGGGTTTATGGAGAGGAATTGAAAACATGACGGGAGGTAGTGGACGCAAAAATTTGTACCCTGAGGGAACCAGTTTAGAAATGGGGCAGATTGATGGTATCATACACTGACATCATACAATGACAATACATCTCATCTACACTGCATCCATTTGGTGTTCTGCTGGTGTTTAGTGCATCTAATGTGAGTATGTCAGCCAGGTTGTAAAGACCTAAGCTGGCATGGCAGTGGAGATCTGTGTTCTGTGGGACACCTTGTGTTATCACCCAATTTTTCCCATGACATTCAAAATAGCTCTGTGGCCAGCAATGTTTCTACTTCTTCCTCTGAAAAAAATCAAACCCAACCATTCTAAGAAAATAAATTTATGTAGGATTGCATCCATTTGGAAAATCCACTGATGTCAATGGTTTCACAGGTTTTACAGTGCTTAGAGCTGATTGGTCAATTTAAAATAAAGAACCTCAGTGTCTGTAAAAGTGACAGCCACGTGTGATCAACTGGTTCACAGGTGTGGAACTTTGAAAGACAGTGCCTTGACATAGCAAAGAAGTGACATCCATTTAGTGGCAGTGTCTATTGTAGAGAAATGTGTTTAGTCTAAAACTGTGCAGTGTTCTGCAAAAAGTCTGAGGCTGAGAATGTGCTCATAGCTGTGCAGGTCTGGACTAAAGTTTTGCTCCCTGACTGTCATGTTTATTGGAGTTTTAGCGTGTAAGCAGTAAACATATGCTTTTATTTTAAACATGCCTCTATGTAAATTATATGCTATTATGTAATTATATGCCAAGCATTTTTCATTTCAATAAGTCGCAGCACCCCTTTGTATTTCTGTGGTGCCACTACTGAATGACATGTTCATTGAATGTGACATTAGAGAAGGTTTTATTACTTTTAACTGCTGCCAATTAGCATCAGAGCTGACCTTGTCAATAAATCTGACTAAACAACAAGTGACATGGCATAACTGGTGGTAAAAATGGGTAATTAGAGGCTCCAAAGTACTCGGGCCCCCTGGACTTAAGCTCAGGCAAGCCTGTGCATTAAATTGCTCATGCATATCACAGAGCTCATTCATTCTTAGACCCTGAAGCTGATCTTTCACAGCATGGCTCAAGAATCCATCAGGTTTGCATATGTGTGTGTGTGTGTGTGTGTGTGTATGTGTGTGTGTGTGTGTGTGTGTGTGTGTGTGTGTGTGTGTGTGTGTGTGTGTGTGGTGCATCCGGAAAGTATTTACAGCATTTTTCCCCCCACATGTTTATGTTACAGTCTTATTCCAAAATGGATTCAATTCATTTTTTTTTAAATCTTTGCAAATTATTAATTATTTAAAATATAAAACAGAAACATATAACATATATACGTATTCACAGAAAAGCTGACATTGAAAAGAGGTTGGTTTCTAGACATGGATAAAGATCCTAAACATGCTAAACACACCTCAAAGTCCATAATATACTACATCAAAAGGTGCATATAATGTGTGCATACTTTGTCAGTGTATTCAAACTTTCCAAACTAAAAGTCCAGTATGAGTAGTATGCATCCACATGTTGAAGTAGTTGAAGTGTTGCTCTAATTTCAGTCTTTGGGTGGTGGGGGCACAGCGGAAACAGTATTGAGATTTAATCCTCTCTCCGATTATCCTGCACCCCCCACCCCTGATTAAAGAGCCTGCAGACCCAAGAAGAAGGCACGGGGAAAGAGAAAAGGGGGGAGGGTGGACGTTAGGCAGGAAATAACTTTATTTGACTGATGACCACAGTGCCTGTATCACATTGCACAGACACTATGCCAAACACAAACCTAGAGAACCACAGACCTAAGCTTTCTAATCAGGTAATGCATCAAGTTGACATAAGTGATGAGACTCAGTTGTGTTCTTGCTCTGCAGGACAATCCAAACCAGGCTCCGGACTGCACTCTAATAAAACTGACTGATTGCCATGTATAGCCTTCACATGTCCATCAGTGCATGTGCTGTACACAAAAACAAATGATTACAATTATAAAAATATTTGTTCGTGTTTAATGCATTATTTTAGGACTAAGGGGAAGGTTTTGTGTGTACTGCATTTAAATAGCATTCCAAAAGTTTGGAAGCACTTGTCATATTAATAGTTCTAATAATTTTATTCACTAATAATAATGAATATTTAAATTACACACTAAATTCTGTAGTTTATTAAATGTTTTAAAGGCTCATATCCTTTTCTTGGGGTCCACTTTTAATTTTCTTTATATACCAAAAATTTTACCTGAACATTTTCCCAAATGTTTGGCATTTAAGAGGGTGTTGCCAATATCCATTCTTCAAAGATCAATACAAATAGCCAATATAGTCCACAATAGTCAATAAATCATCCTTTTGAAAGTTCTTGTCAAGTTACCCACCCTTAAATGGGATCACATTTGAAATATGAACTGCATTTATTTTACTCTAACATCATTTTCAGTAGCTTTTAATTCTTTTTGCAACCTCTGACATGTTATTGAAATCTGTGAAGTGGCAGAGATTCAGGGCAGCATTATAATAATTCTATAATGTAGAAATGTAATGTAATCATTGAATATATTTAAATAGGTTTTGATATTATTAAAGACATGCATGGTAGGTGAATTGGTGACTCTAAAGTGGCCCTTAGTGTGTGAATGTGTGTGTGCGCATGTGTACGCCCTACGATGGATTAGCGCCCTGTCTAGGGTTGTTTCCCACCCTTGCGCTCAGAGTTGCCGGCTGGGCACCGGCTCACCCGTGACCCTATTCAGGAATAAGCGGTTCAGAAAATGGATGGATGGATGGATATTATTAAAAATGGAAATATTCGTATTTTGCATACTAATGATGTAGTGTTTCGGAGGCTACATGCAAGCATATATGTAAATGTGTATATACTTGTGTGCTGCTGAATAAAACAGCCTTTCTGACTCAAGCTGGTCCAGCTGGATCAGCTAGTTGACCAGTTTATTTCATGACCAGCAGAGAATATGTTTTTTGGTACAGTAATTTGATTTAGACAGTCTACAAACATAATCAACCTGACCAAACTAGACAACCAGTATGACCAAGCTTAACTGTACTGGTTGACCAGCATGACCACCATAGTTTACCAGCAGAGGTCATGTTTTCACTCGGACGACCAGCTTTTCAACCACATTGACCATCAAATACCAGCTTAGACCATTTAAACAGCTAGTAGCAGAGCTGTTTTTGAGCTGGATCTTTCAACAAGGTGTTTACATGTGTTTGGGATGTTTGAGCAGCTGCTGACGTAACTGAGTGATTATGATGCCGATGATGGTGTTTATTTGTCCTTGGAGGTGGAAAAGTAAGGGTAAAAAGGGCTCAGTGTGAGAGAGGCTCTGTGTGCAAAGGATGGACGAAAGGCACAGGAAAAGTGAGGGAGGCAGGGGAGGGAGGGCCTGAATGGTGCTCTGTGAGGGACAGATGAGACAAGAGAGGCAGCCTTGTGGGATGTTTCCATGTCAGTGTAGTGGTCACTGGCCTGATTGATAGCGAGTGTGTGTTTTGTGTGTATTTACTGATAATATCTATAATGGAAATTTAATTGCAGTGTTTACTTTTCTCTTCTGTGATTTATATCACACTAACTTAGAGTTGATGTTTCATATGACACACAGTACATATTGATTTCTCAACCCTGTCACTTATTAGGCACATCTAGCCTGTACTTCCAGCATACACGTTGATGGTGTTATGTAATCGGGATACAAAAAAAACGGTCAACTGTATTTCTTTACTGACTTTATCTGTAACTGTAATCAGATTACAGATATGTTACAAAAATAGGGTGGTGAACTGTGAACTTGAAGGTTTGGACTGTTTTTAAATTTGGGACGAAGGAGATGCAGGAGATTCAGTGCATTAAATTCTTTTTTTGCACAGATGATTTATTTATTCTTACACTGGGGATTTTAAATATGGAAGTTTTGAATGTCCTGCCAGTAATGGTTTTGCCCAGTGGCATAACTGGTATTGAAACTGGGACAATCACTACACCACTGGGATGTTTTTACTGGACTTTTACAGTGACTGAAAGGGGATTTATAGAGTCTTGCATGAATGTACCACTGGTAGTCATCTCAATTGACAGATTTCTGTGTTGAATTTGTGTTATGTCAGCATAAACGGTACCTAAAAGCACAATAATATAGTTTGTCTTGGAAGTGGAAAAATAAGCTGTCAGGCTTAATGCTGCACTTAACACTGACTTGATTTATGAATTGAAACTCTTGATGGAATGCTTTTTGATCTTTTACAACATTTGAGCCACTGTATGATTTTTTTTTAATGAAGCATGGTCTTAGATTGCTAATGATCATTTAAATATCATTAACCAATTATACCTGTGTGACAAAAGATGACTGATAACAGACAATCAGACCCCTGGCTGACTGACTACCAGTGACACTCAGGTCTACATACATTCTATATTAGAGATGTATTATAATAACTCTAGTTGACTAACACTGATTCTGGTCTCTACATTCAGCCTTTGTCAGAGCTTTTGTATAAAAACATGTACCAGTAAACATGTTCATGAACAGTGTCTGAATTCAGTGGTTTTTTTTCCCCCTCTAGGTTCACACAAAGCTCTAACTGTGCTAGCTAACATTTATGGAGAACATCTGGTTCTATGTTAGTGTAGTAACAGTTAAACGTAAAACACTGTGACTGAGATGTAGAACATTTCACACTGTAGGGAAAACATATTCACATGTGTGTTAATATTAGTTTCTCTATCTTAGTAAAACATTTACCAGATAACTGAGATGGAGTAGTCCTCTCACTGAAATAATTCACATTGGTTTCCCATTTTGTGAGAAGTCCCAACACTTATCGGTTCATAAGTTGTGGGAAAAAGTCACAGTATGCATTTCATGTAGATGGAATGTAGACGTGCCAGTACCCACCCCCAGTCATTACCAGACTGACCAGATTTCTAATTGTGTTGACCACAACTCACTACTGAAATTACCATAGTTACTCTTGTATGAAAGTATCCTCACCTATATATTCTTATCTCACACAGGATCAAAATTCAACCTCTGCTTGACAAGTAAAGCTTTTAAAAAGCCTGCTGCTTTGGCATTGTTGTCAAATGTTTTCACTTTATTTTAAATATAGTATAAAATCAAGATTACAGCCCCTATATAACATCAACCATTAGTTTACCTTACAGTACCAACATGGTTGAGATATTGCAGAAGTTTTTTTATTAACCGAAGATATTTCACATAGAGGCCGTCAACTGACACCGCTGGTCCTGAGGCCATAAAATGACCATTGGTTATCATTGGTGACATGGAAACAGATGGACTATGGTCTCAAACTTTACACCAGTACTTAAAAGATGGTAATATCTAAGATCAATTATCCATCATAATGAATCAAAGACATGGGAAGATCTGGTTGCTTAAAGACACATGGTGACAAAATGCCAGCGTGACTAGAGAGAAGTATGAAAAGCATACGTTTCTCATTTAGGAGCAATCTGTCTTGAGCAAGCAGGCTGTAATCATTTCTGAGGTGTGAGGGATATGGGGACAGTGATCTCAGCGAGAGGACACACAGGATATGGGAGCAATTGATGCAGATGTGAAGGTTTCCTGAGGGTGAATCCTCAGTTTGTTGGTTTTTATCAAAGAGGGGACACAAGGGGAAGTGGAGTGATAGAGCGAGAGGTTATGCAATAAAGAAGCATCCAAATCTGAAAATGTTACCTACAGTAACATTTCAGCACTGCTTTAAGGACAGTCAGACAGGTTTCTGTGCAGTACAGTACTTTTCACAATACAGAGCAGCGATGACTTGGAGTTGTTTTGCACTAGTATGGAAAGACAACCTTTAATATCCCAAGGGGGCAACGTCCTTTTGCCAAACGTGGCAGAAGATTATGGATCCAGAACTGAGAACTAATTTATTGAGGTAATCAGTACAGTCCAACCAACCGAGCATCCAAGTGAACATACGCCAGACATTTCCTCGCTGTCAAATTTAGTTGTGGCAAGTGGTAAAGTACCTTTGATGTACACATATTTACTCTGACTCAGCAGAGTCAGCAGTGATGTCAACAGCCAGGTTGGACCCACAACGCTAACAGACACAGTAGGGGACTTGCATGGGGTTTACGTTGGTTAGCATCAATGCCAACTTCTGGGTTGGACCCATGATACTAACAAACACAGCAGGGGACTTGCTTGGGGTTTGGACCAGTTAGCAGCGATGCCAACAGCCCAGTTGGACCCATGAGGCCAACAAACACAGCAAGGGACTTGCAGGCTGAAATGGTAATAATGAAAGTCAAGGTATCTCCTACAGAATAGCCAAACTGGAAGCGACTTGACTTGTTTTCAGAATATGTTTTTTGTCCACAACAGCCAAATAAATAAAATACTGTAAATATCCAAGTTAATTCAACATGATCATCATATAGTAAAGAAATGTGCAGACGTTAAAGGGCAGTAAAAGTGGCATAGATTTGCTTTTAACAAATCAGGGGACCAATGAAAACCTTCTGTGCTGGCAAATGTGCTACCCCTGTGGAGGTGAGAATGGGGGTGATTGTCAGTCAGTGATGGAAACAAATTATGTTGGTGGGGACGCGTCAATCAGTCCATGATATTTCTACCCCCATTGGTCAAATTATTGGTGGGGACAATACTTGAATTTGGGACAAATAAGAAAACAACTTACTGAAAAGTTTTAAATTATATAGCAAAGGAGTCCAAGATGAAAACAAGACTCTAAATCATTTAAAAAATTAACAATGAGGATAAAATTGTGAGCTAACGTCTCTAATATTTACAGAGGAGGGCTATGCAACCACAGATGGAACATATGCAAATGCATGGGCAAGTAGCTGAGTTGTGAATGGCCTTTCTGCCTTTTGGCTGGTGGTGTCATGTTCTGGACTGGTATCACTGATGATGAATTTATGGCCCTTTTTGTGTAACATGGAGTCCAAATGAGTTAGGAAAATACTGATGTTCTTGTATGACAATGCTCCATATAATAGTATAATAAAGCAATGATACCATTTTAAAGAGCAATAAACTTTTCATAATTAATATATAATTATACAATATATAAAATGGTTAATATCATGCATAAATAAACATACATAACGATTCAACTGCTTTTAAAACAGTGGTTTAATTTAATTATATCTTTTTTTAATTTAGTGCATATATAATGATAAAGCTGTCTATAAAAAACTGTAGGTAGGTTATTTCAATGGGCTAACAGCATCATATCAGAAAAGCTCCCAGGAGAAGCATAGGTAGGATGTATGGAAGTCATACAGTAATATACAAATAAAAAGAAGGTAACCGATGTGATAAAAAAACATCTTTGTAAGCAAATAATAGCAATACACCCTGACTGGATACTGCCCCCTAGAAAAACAGAATTATTAGGAAAAACACAGGAAAGCTTTAAAGATCATGGGTCAGAGCGTGCTCAGTGCTGCTAAATAGCACATATTGATGGGTAGCATAACCCCGGCTCTCGCATGCTAATGGAGTTTCCTCGCTCAGTCAGAAAAAGTTCCCACACCAGAGCTGAAATGTGGCTTTGAAACAAATCCATTTTGGCTCACATTTCCAAACATTTTGGATGGAATTGTGCAGTCTTTGTGACATATTTTCCATCAGAGCATGCAGCAAAATGCAGCCTTGCATGACTGGCCAGAAACCCTCGTGATGCATTTTTGCTCTTAAACAAACACACAGACTTTAAATGTCCTTGAATCTCTTAATAAGACTACAGCAACTGTATTCCAGACAACTTCAGTAAACCGTTGGGAGTTTATCCACAATTCACTTGTTTGCTGAACCGTGGGGTCAGGGGACGGGGAATTACTCTGCTCTGTGTATATCGAGGAACCCATTTATTGTGTCCATTACAACGTCAATTTACTGTACGATAAGTGGAAATGTAGTTATTGCAACAGGCCCAATGTCACTGATCAGTGACTAATCAATGTATACTGGATTTGTGAAATATGATTTCCATCTTGCTTGAAAAGTCTTATTTTATGTAATTTGCGTAACTAATTTCAAATCTTTTTGAATGTTCACATGTGGTTGACGCTGTTTTGGAATGCACTGTCCGTCATAATAATCGAGAACAGTGATTTTTTTAATGGCTTTGAGTTTTGTAAACCCTGCCCCCCAAAAAATAAATAATATAATACGGAGTAATAACAAAACAGCATTTTAAATTACTTTAACTGACAAACTTAACTATTGTGAATTCCACTGTATTAAACCAGTGGCACTTTGCATACCTATGCAAAATATTGTTATATTTCTACAAAATATTCAAAATATTACATATTTCTGAACACACTGTACACACAGGATATTATTATTTTTGTTTGTTCTTCTTATGATCATTGTTATTATTCAGTGTCAGGGTTTGCATTTAGAAACTAAGCAGGTTTAAGGCAACCATGAAAAGGAAAAATGATCCAGGATGGCATGAGATGGTATGAGTATTTGGATTTCAAAAATGAAGCAATCACTCACTAAAAATAAACTGCTCTGAAAGAAGGTCAACAAACAGAACGGCAAGGTCGGGTATAAACATGACAGGCACTGACTGATGCAGAGAGTGCCTTTTTGGAACGGTAAAAGGAAAAGTATGATTGATAAGTAAAACAGAACATTCCTTTTGCCTCCTATTCCTAACAGCTTTCTGGAAAGCTGAAGGAAGCAATGAATGTAGTCAGGAAAATATGGAAGAAAAGGCATTAGTGCCTTACGGTGAATGGTACATTTAAGTGTGCCATGGGAATTGATGTATTTGTGTTTGTGTGAGCATGTCACTGACAAACAAGATCCAGAAGCTATTGGTCTTGGTGAATTGGCCTGTTATTTAGAAGTTCTGTACACTGCAAGAAATCCCAGAGTCAATGCTCCTCCGATGTGTTTAGTCCAAATCTCATGTATGTTGGCACCGGCAGACACACTAAGCGTCCAAATGTCTGTGGACACCCCCTTCTGATGAATGCATTCTGCTGCACCCATTGCTCCATGTAGAGAAGTATTGCCAATAGAATAGGACTATGTAGAGCAGATAAACATAAACCTATTGGCACTGTGCCAAATGGCAGGCATGGGCTATAGGGGTATAAAGTCCTCAAGCACTGACCTGTGTAGCATTGGAGCTGTGTTCTCTGAAAAAAAACAGTGCTACATCCAGTACTTTTGGGATGGATTAGGGTGTTGGGAATAAGGTGGAGTGGCGATCATTTAAAATTCTGACCTAACTAATGCTCTGGTAACTGAAAGCAATCAATGCAACAAACATTTTAGTGACTGGTCCAAGCCAAGAACCACTGTGGGACCTTTGTTTGGAAAAGGATAGGAGTTTGCAATGAACTGCAAAATGAAGTGCAAATTTAGAGACACATTGCATAATCATTGTTGTACACAATATTGTTGTGATACAAGTGCAGAACAGGTTTAGAGTAGCATTCCTACAAATTTTCCTACAAAACTGACAAACATTCAAAACAAATGTGGGTTGTGTGTGCAATGGGTGCAACTAATAATAGTTGAGTACATTCATTAGAAAGGGTGTCCACAAGCATGTAAACCTGTAGTGTATATTTGGAAAATATTGTCATACGGGATTACATTAGTATTGCTCTTAGAGGTCAACATTCGATGTGTATTTGTAAACCTTGCAAAGGATGAATTGTCAACAGACATTGTATTGGCATGTCACTAGTCTTTAACATAGTTTCAGTGACAAGGTATTAAATGTACTTAAATAGTGCTGGAAACAAAGCAGAGAGCTTTTTGAGCCAAAGTTCTTTTGTGTCACTGTACGCAAGGGATTAAGGGACTTTTTCTTATTGTGTAACTGCTGGAAAATAAAACAGAGGTGGAGAGGAAGGAGGTGGAGTATGTAGTCAAGGAGTATGAAGGATACATCAATTCTTAAACATTGTGCCTCTGGAGACTAGAATGTGCCTGCAGTCACAGTATGTCTTCTACTAACCTCACATGGTCAAACAAAGGCTGTATTCTTACTGATATTTATGGGGGGCAGCAATTTGGACATAATTAGTGACTTGAGAAGAGGCCTGAAGGGAAAGTTAGATTCTGAAGGGTCAGCCTGTGTAAAGGAAACAAGGCCTGTTAGTGTTAGATTCATTGCTTCACAGTGGCGTTCGGGCATTTGTCACAAGATTGTTCTACTATCCACAGAACAAATGACTTTTTATGAGTTGATATTTCCCCGAATATATCCCTTCAATGATCAAACAGTGTGAGTCATAATTCCACCTAAAAATGTTGATCAATGATTTAGGTCAGTTCAGTTCTGGCATCTGATTTGGTATCATCAGCAGAGATAGGTGCTTCTAAAAATGGTAAATTCATTATGCAAACAACGAATGCTATTAATATAATTGTATCACTTTATGATTAGTTAATGTGGGCTGATGTATTGATATGTATTGTCAATATATCATGAAATATGCACAGACATTAAAGAACTGTGCACTTTATTACATTGTACTAATACTGACATTCAGAGCTTTTCCCTGAGATAATCGTGCTCCTATTGGTCATTTAATTTACAACTGTAAATAGCTGATATGTGTTTCCTTCACTTATTTTAAATATAAAGCAATCATAAACCATATGCTTTTTCAATACAGCAGTATCTCAGCTGTAGTTAGTTGAGTTCATTGGGGTATATATAGTTGTGCATATTTACATTTCAAACCCGGTCAGTAACTCTGAGTGCAAAAACATTAATCATTAATTGTGATCAAGGTAAAACGGTCAATTAATCATGATGTCGATACGAGGTCATATTGCTGATTACTATCTGGTTAGGACCTCAGTTTGCTTTAAACACAGCCTCATGTCTTTGAAAACTGATTGGTATTAACAGTGTGTTTGTGTAACAAAGTGTGCCACGAAAACATTCCCCACACCATTCTTCACCTCCACTAGCCCGGGCTGTTGACACAAGACAAGCTGAGTTCACTCTACTGGTGATTCACACTGCTGGTGCCAGAGCAGACTACATTTTTCCAGTCTTCAGCTGTCAAGTTTTGGTGAGTCTGTGCCCGCTGCATTTGTTGTTGTAGAACGTGTAGCAAAATCACGATTCAAAATGGTTCTGGAGGCAGCTCTACCTCTGAAGCAGAACAAATGCAATTGGTTCAGGAGAACAACAAATTAAAATCTCTAGTAGGTGGAGAGTTAGAAATTGGTAACTGCAGATGCATGAAAGGTGTGCAATTTTACAGAGCCCACAAAGGGTTATGGGTACAAAAAGATGATTATTATTATGAACATGACTTTGCGTTCATAATATAAAATAAATAAATAAATAAATAAAAATATATACAGTGTATATATAGTATATATATATATATATATATATATATATATATATATATATATATATATATATATATATATATATATATATTCTGTTAGGCTAATTAGCTTAACTGGCACATTACTGGGTCAGTAGATTTCATGGCAGCCTGTGAGGTCCTTGGTGTACTGAACAAAGTGGGACTATCAAGGATTATGAGGTCAATCTTGCTCAACCAGTCCCAACATTCAGTCCTGGTTGGCGCCAGACAGACAGTGCTGAAGCAGTTTCTCTGTGAGAGCGCTCCATCACTCAAAAGCAATAAACACAGGGAGAGAGAAGCTACGGAGAAGCAACTGGAGTATGTGGAGCCAAGTGTAGAAAAATGAAGGGGGACAGCGCACTAAACAGGACCATGTGGAATGTTTAACAGCTTGCCATGTTGGACCAAAGTTAACATCTGCGAAAAAAAAAAAAATACTGAGACTGGAGGGCACCTCAATGATATGCAATATGGACACATCCTCATTCAATCACTGAACTGTCCTGGAAGATATTCTAATAGATTTGGGAGCATTGTTGTGAAGATTTAATTGCATTCAGAGACATTAGTGCTAATGAGGTCAACCAAACATACTGGATGGAGCACCATCACAGAAAGGCTGTGTTCTACCAGAACAATCTGAGGAGTATGCAGAAACGTTTTATTCTGAATTCTTTAATTTTTTTCTCACAAAGATGCAAGAGACCATACTGGTGACTTACATGATCAATATACCATGCGCATCTGCATCTCGCTGGCCTCACTGCAGCTTTCCAACCTCTGATGGGTAATGGCTCTTTGCAGGCACCCCGTCACAGCTAGCACTATAACATCTGTGTTATGTCCAATAGGGTGTGTTATTTATGTACATGTATAATGCACACTGGGCTTATCTAATAAATCACAATAAAGTATATGATGTCATTCTTGCCACGAAGGCCCCCTTCACCAGGTGAGGGGCCCTAAGCAATCTGTGCCCTTTGTGTTTTGGAACAACTGGTACCACATGTTCTTTTTTTGTCAGATGTAATATTTCATATTTTAAACTTTGTCTATGTAAATTGCTTAATGCAGTATTTATACATTTCTAGGAAATGTATGGGTTTGTCATTTCCTTTGCAAATAATCAAAGCTATGTTTTATTCCAGGGTTCTCAAACTAGATCCAAAACAGGCCAGTGTGGCTGCAGATTTTCACTACAGTCAAACAGAAGCACATGTGATAAGTTGTTTGAAGACCAACTGATTAAGTGTAATTGGGTGTCACTGCTGGTTGCTTACAATGAAAACCCACAGCCCACAGCTCAACACACACACAGACACACACACACACACACACACACATATATATATATATATATATATATATATATATATATATATATATATATATAGTATATATATATATATATATATATATATATATTCTACATTTTCAAATGGTAAAATGAATTACTGCATTGTTAGGCCCACATGAATTGAAGTAGTGACAGTAGTTTCAGTAGCAGGAGTAAGAACAGATGTCTCAAGTTTAAACTATGTTTAAATTTCATCCTCACCATCATCATTTACATGATACATATTTAGTTTTCTAGGACTATACACATTTCCTTTTGTACTATTTCCAAACACCTGGAGTATCATTCAATCAATTTAATTTTATTCATATAGCACTTTTGACAACAAAGGAGTTGTCACAAAGCAGCTGTAAGAAATCCGGGTCCGAGCCTCAATTAACAAAGCCAGTGGGCGACAGTGGCATGGAAAAAGTCCCTCAGGCTAAGAGGACAAAACCTTGAGAGGAACCAATGCTCAAAAGGGGAACCCATCCTCGTCTGGTCGACACCAGACGAAAGCACAGGCAAAGCATGAAACAGAGTAAAATAATAAAAAATATAATTTTGCAAAGAGTACAGTTTACATGCCTGGCCCACACTATAGAATGATCTGGCTTTTTGCAGCCATTTTTCTCCTCCCCAACAATAGCAAATGTCTCCTGATCCCAAGGTCAGCATGCAGGTGTAGGCCTGGATCTCCCACATTGTCCTGGAGTGTGGGGACCCTATAATCCATCCTGATTGTCAACTGTAAATATGAAACATGTTCAATACTTACAACTCAATATCCTGTAGTTCAAGGTGGACAAAGATTATCTGGTGTGAAATGCTGATGTCATGTCTGAAAGACCAACATAAGATGAACAACAAAACAAGCTTCCGAAGCACTACAAGAGAACAAGATTTACCAGCTTTAATGATTAATTAACTGATTAATTGCAGTTATTCTATTCTATTGCCTTGCTTTTGATATGGTGTTGCTTAAGTGGTTGCCATGGTATCCTAATACAGTAACTATGGTGGTTGCTGTTAATTCAGCAATGTAATTAAAATGACGTAGTATTTAGGTTAATTGCTTGACCCAAAATGCAGGATCAGAATAATAACCCAATCTGCTTCATCAAAAGAATCTAATGTGGTGTTTGTCCAAAACTGACCCAGCGTTGTTTCAACCCAGCATTTTTTAGTGTGTAAACAGAGGAAATAATGGATTATTTGAAACAATTGCTTATGTGTGAAAAGTGCATTCAGTTCATTTATGTTTATTCCTAAAATCTAACTAGCTTTTTACTTGAACACTCCTGAACTGACACATATGTGCAAAGAGCAATGCTACATGTGACCCACTTCACAGTATGAGTGTCGTGTTGAATTGAAGTCTCATTAATTCCAATCTGTTAATTCAGACTGAGTTTGTATCAGATATGAGCCAGATTTATTCATGTGAAAGTTTGGCCATTTTTATTGAGGTCTTGAACCCTGTCTGTATTACTGATTTACCTGTTTTTGACCTTGTTTTTGACCCTGTCCTTTGCTTTTTTGATTATGGATGTTCATTTTCGGCTCCTGCCTGACTGGGTGTTGACCCCTTTCTGACTTATGATTATATTTTTGAACAAGCCCTAATAAAGCAGCTGTGTACATTTAACCCAGCCATTACATTTTAATTGATGTACTTTTAATTTATGGTCATTTCTCAAATTCTTTCAGACATTATGTTACATTTGCTCTCTTTACAACTTTAAGGAAACACGTCTAGTCACAAACCGGATCTTATCGTTATAAAAATATGATGGAAAATATGCCCAGTTATTATGACTGCATGTGATCTGATTGTATTTGCATGCCCTTAATAATCTGATAACTGCAGAAAACGGATTTTTGTCAGTAATCTAATTACCTCAAGTACATGCATTTGGATAATCCAATAATAGGTTTCCAGCTTTATAGGCACTAATCAGATTCCTACTTTACAACCAGCCAATAATCTCTACAGATGCATGTGACAGAACTTTCAAACTCCTGGACCCACTTCATCGGCAAATATGGATCTTAATTTTTAATGGTTTCTAATAGCACACAATACTGCCCTTCTTACAACATTCTTACAAGATTTTTTGAAAGAGTGTCTGTCCTATCTGGTTATATTTGCATGCATGCACAGACAAAAAAACAGTGTACATGTAGACATTCCTGTTGAGAACTTTAGGGTTTAATCTAACCTAGGAAATCAAAGTAAAGTCAAATGGAAAGAAATCCTATTATTATTGCACTGAGAAATCCTATTACTGTGCTGAAATCCAGCTCTCTTTATCTGATTTCCTAATTCTATGCCTTATTACGATCATAGAATTGTTTACATGACTAGTTGAATAATTAAATAACTGCAGTGCAAAACTGATTATGATCAGATATTACAAATTTTCTCAATGAAATAACATGCTTTGACAGTATTTTTTTTCTATTTTTTTCATTCCTTTTTTTAACAGTAATATCTGGTATTCATGATATGATTTTACTGTATATATTATTAGTATAATATTTCATTGTATAATATTATAAGATTAAGATGCTGTTGACATTTCATTAACTCTCTGGCAACCCTGCTGCCAGGTATTTACTTAACTTTTTGTGTACGTACATTTTAATGCCATATTGTTCTAGGTATCGTTCATAACCTTTTATTCAATGTCCATCTCATGTCTCCTTCATGGTTTGACAATTATCTGAACAGGAAATTCAAATGTTTGAGTGCTCTGGTCATATTTTTTCTTATTGTGAATATGTGAGATGAGATTAAGATGAACTGAAGTCATGAAGAGGATTTGAAACTGATTTAGTGTATTAATTTCAATTTATACAAATTTAATGTGAAAAAGACAAAGAAATAGGGTACTCAAATGTACGTACCAACAAATGAATGTCAGTAAACAAAAATCTGTAGGGACAGATTCTTATAAACTGCTACTCTTCCATACTGAGTACAGTGATTTTACTCAAAATGTGCTTTTATCTAATGGAAAATGTAATCTATTGGTTTTAAGCACTGACGATATTCAATAACATTCATTTGCTACAGCTTGTTCACAGTCATCATTAGGAAACACCAGGAGAAAAAACCTTTATAAATACTCTGGAAACTTTGTCCTAACTATCAACAGGCATGTGTTCCTCTAAGCAGCTGCATATTACTCTGACATTCAAAAATAACCACAAAGCTAGAGTAGGCTTTAAGAAGATAATATAGAGATTTCAGGTAGCATTTTCTTAAACTCACAATGCAATTAAGAATTGTCATTTAACAGGTATGGTGGCGGTCAAGTTCAAGTCTAGGTGACCAAGAAAATCCTTTCCGATTGAACTGCTTATAGGATTGCTAGAAATACAAATCAAAAACTCCTTTTGAAAAGCAAAAAGACCTTGCAAAGGTTTAGTAGACTCTGGAGTAGTGGTGCATCATTCTGCACCAAAACCTGCAAAATGTCCTGTGTACCAATTATGTAAAAATAGCACGTTCCAACCTAATTTGGCAAATGTTTTCTTAAATGTTTTAAGAAAGAGGGAGAAGAATTTTGTGAAAAGATCACCTCTCTAATTGTAATACACAGGGGTGGATTGATCATGCTTTGGGCTTACAGCCAGTAACCCAAAGAGCATTTCACTGACAGAAAAAAAGTATTCATTCAATGAATTACCATCAAGTTCCAGAAGTAGGTTAAAAAAACCTGATGATTAAGATAGGATGGCTTCTACAGCAGGAACATAAAACCTCAAAATGCCATGACTCTCACAGTCCCAAAACATCATCATAAAGGAAAGAACTGAAAGACTCTTACCTGGATACAAACTGTGCTCAATTTTTTTGTTTTGGTCCTTTTTTAAGGTTTTCTAACTGGTGACAGAGGAAAAAGGTCATCCCACAGCAA
Organism: Acestrorhynchus altus; assembly: GCA_034509495.1. Taxonomy (NCBI): domain Eukaryota; kingdom Metazoa; phylum Chordata; class Actinopteri; order Characiformes; family Acestrorhynchidae; genus Acestrorhynchus; species Acestrorhynchus altus. Next base: position 6,792,335 of record CM067518.1, on the reverse strand, counting down.
TGTAGAATCTTTACCTTTAAGCCTTTTGGAAATCAGTGAATTTTTTGCATGAAAAGAGCAAAATAATTTACATTATACAACTGTTAGTTCCAGCCACACAAGCTGATTGGTTGAGAAGCATTCAAACCATGCTGTTATGTCGCCACTACAGCCCTTTCTTTCTCAAACACTGTATAATTCCATGGAACAGCACTGGTAAGTAAATAACATCAGCAATTGCTTTAGTAGGTAACATGAATGCCTTGAGGAAAAAAGGGCAAAACAATAGGATTAATACAATGTGATTGTTGCAGTTTATTGAGGAAGTCAGTCCTCGATTAGGCTAGCCAAACCACTTAGGGTGGAATCTCAAAACCATTTTTTAAAAATCCTCAAAGTATACAGACAGTTAAATAAATGGTTTGGGGATTATCTGCTTGTGCACTGTGCGAATAAATACAAGTTTGTTGGCATTAAGCCTGGGTGTGTATGTCTCCAGGTTTGTGAGACTACAGTAATGAAATACATGGACAAGAAATGGACTTTAATGTGTAAGGAACTGGAGAAGCAGCTACCAGCTATACAGTGTGAGTAGAGTTTATCTGAGTAAGTGATGATCTGAGTAAGGGGCTGGAGAAGGAGCTGTCGGCTGTGAGTGAGCGGAGATGGTTACTGTGATGTGGCAATAAACTGCTTAGGAAACTTAAGGAATTATAATTTGATTTATTTATATGAATTACATTCATGCCTCAATTCATTATTTCTTTTATTTCTTTTTCTGGAACTGTTGAAAAAGTAAAAGAACACCACAAGTCAATATGTGTTGTGAATAACAGCATGTCTGTGATGAATTTCTACTTTATAGCATTTATAAACAGAACTTGAGTGTTCATTTCCTTTCATTGATACTAATAAAATATAACAGCTTTTGTGTAGAATGACCAAACAGTTGGGGCAGAATGACACAATATCACAATGATATGTATGTTTTTTGTTAGTAGCAATTTCTTCTCTGGCTCCGAGAGTTAATTTTTTATACAATTTCATACTTTCTAAAGCTTTCTGAATTTGTATGAAATCATCTATAATTTTATTCACATTTTGCCACATCTTAAATTCTATTCATACAGTTGTACTTCTACTAAGAAGTAGAGTTTTTGTGTTATTTTCTTGTACATGCAACAAAATTGACATAATAATATTGAAAAACAGAGACTTTGCAAAGATAGTGTGTATGTGAGAGAATTGGGCTTTTATGGACTGTCAGTGGACATTTTTATTGTAACATATGTTAGGAGGATGAGTGAGGCTGGGTATAATACTACAGGAAAGAATGTGGGAGGAAAAATGGAAGTGTTCCAAAGGAAGACACAGTGATGCATGTAATCAGTGCTGACAACAAAGTTGAAACTGCACAAGTCACCAGTGTGATGAGGCTTTCAGGTGATTTAGGGAGGTTATGGGGGTCAACTGAGGGAACAAAGCAAGAATGTAAGCTAACTGTTCTGCAAAATGACTGTAACCCAGAACAAAGAAAAGCTACCTCTACACATAACAAACACACACACACACACACACACACACACACACACACACACACACACACATGCACACACACACACACACACACACACACACACACACACACACACACTCTCTCTTTTAATATGAATGATCCAAAAAATCTCAACATTAATATCAAAGATCAACATTAATATTCATTTAAGATTCATTCATTCACCATTTTCCACTTAATTTTAAATAAATAAAAAGATACATAATCAAAAAACTACAGTTAGCCACATCTTTTGGCAGTGATACATGCTAGGTTCTTGTTTGGAAATTACCAATTGATGTGTCCTCAGTTCTTGGAGGTGAAACATTTTTGGCAGGCAATTTGGGCAATAGAAGATACTGTCACGCAAGAACACACATAAACACATAGTTGGGAAATGGGCCCTGCTGATTTTTCAGCTTCTAAAATAGGATTTAACTGACAAATACAGTAGGAATGACCAATTTTACTTTGATTAGGGTTTGGGTGAGGATTAGATTTGGGTTACAGGTTCAGGTGATGCAATTACCTTAGTTGCTCTGTTCAAAACATTTAGTTTCTGCTTGTCTGGGTTTCATCTGTAAATGTGCATATGCATGTGTGTTAAATAAATTACATTTCATTAGTTTTACTTGGACATGTTGTTAAAGAGTCCTAAAAACAGCAAATACAGCAACAAATATAAAAGTTAGGGTTATATATATATATATATATATATATATATATATATATATATAATATATATATATATATATATATATATAGATAGATAGATAGATAGATAGATAGATAGATAGATAGATAGATAGATAGATAGATAGATAGAATATACAGAGACACATTACATCTGATGTAATAAAAACATTAGTTTTGTAAAATATGCTTCCACTGAATTTTATTGGTTTCTTAAAATAATAAAATACAACTGTGATACATTCATATTTGTTTAGACCAGTTGTCACAAACTGTGCTCCTGCAGAACTACAAGTACACCTTTTAGCAGACTTTAGATTCAACCCTAATCTACACACCTGATCAAACTCATCAGCGACTGAATGGCTGAATGAGGTGTGTTAGATTTTGATTAGAGCTGAAACCAGCAGAAAGGTAGTTCTCCAGAAGCAGGGTTAGTGACCCCTGATTAGATTTTAAATGGTCGATTAAAGTTTTTGTGTGGGCTGCAGAACATTTTGTGAAGGTTCAATAGGCCACGAGCTGCATAAGGCTGGGAATTACATTTACATTTACAACATTTAGCAGACGCCCTTATCCAGAGCGACCGTGGACTTCCTGTTCCACGGTTGCCCTTAATTGACATTTCTTAAAGAATTTTGGACAGGGTAGATGAAAGCACTTTAATATCAATTGCCGCTCAGTTCAGACAGCTGATTTAAGCAGCCCATGGTTGTTGTGTCTTAGCACAATGTTCAAAAAGTCTCCAAATGTATCATATTGCTGGGGTTCTCAAGTTATAATCACTAAATTTAATAAACGCTACTTTTGGATCAAGAGCAAATAAACTCGTATTCCATTTTTCCTTCATCAGATATCCACTACATATCTGGACATACTGTTCTGATCATTCTTGCATTTTACAAGATAGAATCCCAATGCAACAAACCTCATTATCTGTTTAATAGTTGTTAACTAATGAGTCAGAGCTGTGCACAAAAGCACATGATTGTATCCGGTACTTTTTTATGTATCATCGGTATCCAGTTGTACAGATTTCTCTGTGCAATACATTTTTTAACTACATCCACCAAATCTGATTTGAAGAATCCTGACCTGAGATCTGATATGCATAATATGCATCTCCTTATCCCTCCATCATCTCATAGACATGGACTGTGTTTCTCTCTGAATTTTCAGCATAAGACCATATATGGCAAAATATGGCATTTCTTCCTAAAAGAGTCCATTTTCAGCTACCATTTCTTCATATCATGGAACCCATTCATTCAATTTCCACCCTCCTTGAAATTCCAACACAGACAACTCCCTTGTTCTTACTTTCCATGCGCTTGTAAAAGCCCTGAGAAATTCGACATAAATATTGTTGTCATCCCGCTTGATCTGCAGTCATGATTTGTAATTCACTTCAAAACTGTCAGTGTCTGCATGAACTCCTAACCTGTTTATGGAAGCTATAATTCTGCCTTATAATGAACTTGTTACCTGTGTATTTACTTATGTATTTTCATATGTAACGTCCTGCATGTCTAACATAAATGGTCTTTTTATCTGGTAGCACTGGTGGACTTTAAACATTAACATCTTCCCTTTTTATCTCTTCATTAAGAAGACACAAAATGAAATGCTGTATTATAGGGAATTACATACATTCTGATTTCTTTAGAATGCTGGCAATAACAGCCAGAGGTCACAATCTGTACAGCACAACCCTCCTCATCACTGTGGTGTGGATAAATTTAGTAGTGCATCCCAAAAAAATAATATGCCAATTTTTTTGTTCATAATTTATATCACAAATATAAACTGTCATATGTTATATTTATTTATAAAGTGGAAGAGGTGGATGGGGAGAAGGAGGTCTTGGTCTTAGGTTACAGCCCCCGCTACCCGGACCCCAGATAAGCAGTTGGTGGATGGATGGATGGATGGATGGATGGATGGATGGATGGATGGATGGATGGACGGATGGATGCTTTTGTATTCAAGCCCAAAACAAATATTTGAAAAATTGGATATTCTACATTCATGAGCTGATTTTAATGAGCTATAAGCCATAAAGATAGAAATAAAACAAAAAGGGTTTGAAATATTTCCCTAACATGTAATAATATCTAAATATACCAGTTTACCTTTTAAAATGAAATTCTGAACACACATTTTAAGATATTATATTTTTTTAGATGCACTAAACTAAGATACCTGCACTATAGATGCACAACTTTTCTGTCACCATGCATCTCCATTTTGCTGTTTGTCAGTTTGGAAATGACAATCAGTGAATATGGAAATTGTTCTTTACCTTCTGGGAAGCATCTTACTGCTGCAGCTGAGAAACATATATGTGCCCAGAGGGCACTCTGAAACAAAGAAGACCCCTAAGGTTCACAATTGGATTACAAAGCCAATATTTGATCCATTATAAATGCCTGGATTGGACCCAATCCCAACTCACTGGATCAGATTACTCCATTCTCTAGAATAGAGCATTTCACACCTAACTACTCTGATTGGCTCTTTCCACTGGTACATGGGGCCACAGAAATGTTCTGTGATGTAGGGATTCATTGATGGGCTTCACAATATTCTTTTTTTTTTTTGTATATTTATGTTTATTGATATTTTAAATACAGAAAATGGCATAAATTAGCCTGTAGAAGACTATGGTGCCAATGCAGCTAACAAGGCTACAGCTCTCCATTAGTGTAGCGTAAACTGCATGTCAAAGTTGTTAAACTCTTGTGGTAAGCCTCACTAAGTTAATTTCAAATAGACTTGTTGGAATTCATTATTTGGTATACCACATCTATAATTAGTATTGTTTTTATTAGTGTTGTATTTGTAGTGCAAGAGTAAAGAATAAAACAGTTTGAAGAAATGAGGATTTGGCTTCTTTGGAAACTACTGTTATTGTTGGAACAGATTACATTAACAGAAATGAAGTTAAGCCTTCCTGGTCTTGATTTAGCAATACAGTAAATGGAAAAAGAAACCATAACTGGTCTAAGACTCTGTGCTGGCATGGAACAATACAACACAGTGTTAGTAACCATTTGGCCCTGCAGTGGAAAAGAGGCCGTTGTTTACATCTAAAACCTTGAATTACGTTAAGAAGTTTTAACAAAACAGTGGGATTCCCCTTTAATAACATGAGTGCATTTTTGGGGGAAAAGCCTAATTTGTGGTTCGTTGTACGGTGAAAAAATGAGAGATAACTGCTGCTTATGTCTTGAGGTAAGAGGTTGTATTATCTTACGGAAGCCAAAAGACTTTACAGGCATCATTGTTAAGCCTGAAACATAAAAGAAAGGATTAGTGTCTGTGTTCAGATGTTGGTACCTTATAGGATGCTACTTAGATAAAAAAAAATAAAATTGGAAAAATAATCAGATTTGTGTTTTCTGGGGGATTTGTAGAAACGTTTTCATCAAAAGCATTTTAGAAACGGTCTGTCAGAGGAAGGTAACACAAAGTGGAACAAATAGCCAGTGGTAGTTTTGTAAAGCCTATGATAAATATTATAAAAAATATTATTAAAAGCCAAAATTACCTCACCAACCTATCATACTCGCTCACTCACTGTTTGCCCTTAAGGAAATTCATGGTTACACTCTCTAGACAAGACTCTTGCAACCAGGACACATACCAAAAATGACAATAAGTATGCTAATATGTCTTAAAGGTGAGTGGGAGGAGGAGGGTGATGGAGCTGGTTTGATGGGGTCCCTGCTTCTGCTTTTTAAAAAACCTGACTGAGCTTAATAGCATCATCAGTGGTATTGAATAATAGCCTTGTTCCCCCCACTCAGGATAAAAGGTAGGCTGTGGACATCTGTGAGCTGTTATGTGAAGCCAAGAGTAAACATGAGACATGATAAGAGGTAACAGCTGAAATTGCTTGTGCAGTACAAGCAGTCTGAAGGCCTGGCATTGAGCAGGGACTGATATGGCCAAACACAACAGGATATTATGAAATACAGGGGTTCTCCTCTTTACCTATTCTTTTTCAAGACGTTATAATTCTGCCTTATATTCAGACAACCTCCTATGTTCTCATATTGCACATCTTGTGTATGTCTAACACAATCATTAGTCCGCCAGATCTTTTGAGTCAGCTGTCTAACAATGGTCACTTATCTGAAGGATCTTTACTCTACTTTGTAAAATAAAAGTAATTTTTTCATGATGTGTGTGTTATATTCTGAAGAATGTAAACTATTTATGGTGAAGGGGCTCTGAGTGGTTCAGCGGTCAAATGTGCTAGCACCATGATTCAAGGATCACTGTTTTGAATCCCAAGAGAATCCTGAGAGAGCAAAATTGGCAATGACAATAGATAGATGACACCCAATAGAATAGATGGCGTCCAGTTGGGTAGATGGCGCCCTCTCCTCACATCACACCCATTGGTTGGCATGATTGTCTGTTAGCCATTGTATTGGCTACCCAGCAATAACGCAATGGCAGCAGTTCAAAATGAGGTGATGTCTGGCCTTGTAAGGAAGCATGTGCTTGTCTTCACCCTCTTCTTGTCAGGAGCATCATATGTGCTGGGGGAGTCCTAAAGGAGTCCTAAAAGGGTTGGGTAATTGACGTTTCCAAAATGAGGGGGAAAAAATGCTCATGCAGCGTTACAACAAACCCCCATGTAAAACAACAAGAGAGGTCCTAAATATTTTTTTTATGCACAAATATTTTTTATACATTTATGTTGAAAAGCTTGGTTATTCAGACAACATTGATGGGTACTTAATTTATTGTGTTTGTAGCATAGTATCTCTATCTGTGAAAATCAGTGGCAAATCCATGACTTTTAAGCTTATGTCACACCAAAAGCAATGCAGTGCACATGATTAAAATACAGGCAAATGCCTTTACTGTTTGTTTTTGCTTAAATAAACTTTGTCTAGACTAAATTTGAGCAGAGCTATTTGAATTAGCTATAAATGGTTCTGACTTTTTTGGTTTGGTTAAATGTTTTGTTTATAATTCCAAGTGGAATCAATGACTGTAGAATACATGGCTTACCTGATTTCATTCTGTAGGGAATTGAATAATCATTCTGTTGTTTTATTGTATCTAACTTGTAATTTGCCATTCAGAGGTAAAATGTAGGGTAGTTTGTGCAGACATTCTGGCACCTAAGAAAGATCCTCTAATAGCCTTGAGGTTAAAGGTCAGTGAAGTGACAGTGAGGGTCAGGAAGTATGGAACAGTCCCTCCTTCCTCTTTCCCTCTCTCTCCCCTGGAACGATAAAGAAACTATAGGAGCAGGGTCTTAGGTCAGGCATGTTGTAATACTGGTGGGTTATGCTGCCGCACAGAGCTCTTCGGGGCAGTTACCTGCATCCCAAATCTCCCTGAGTCTTCCTCTTCTGTGCGGCAAAAGCCAATGAAGCAAAAATGAAGCTAAAATTGTCCAATTTTTAAGCATAACGTGTGCAGCAGAGACTACAGGCAGAGGCAGACATGCCTTCTTATTTGATAGGATGTTTCCCCTGAATACCCAGTTTGTCTAGTTTATGTGTAGTTCATGTATTTTATTACAAAACAATTTACATTTCCATCAAATTACAGACCCAGACATCAGCTCTCTTTGCTCTCTATGCTGCTGACATGAACCAAAGCCACTACAAACCAGTTTAACCCTCAAGCTACTGCTGCAAGAGAGTCAGCACGCATCATTGATGATGAAAAGAAGAAACATGTATATATGTATGTAATTTATTTACATGGTAAAAAAAAGAAAAAACTAATTTTTTCAAGATTGAGTGAGTACAGTAGGTCTAACTACACTAACATTAGCTGACTGGTTAACAAATAATTAGATCACATTGGTCATTTTACACATCAGATATATTGATAAAATGTTGTACAGAGTGTCTGTTAATGTGACCAACAGAGCAACATGACATGACATGACAAAAGCTATGAAAAAGGGATAAATAATAGTATGATGTTGGTAGATCGCTGCCTGACAACAGTAATACCAGGCCACTACTACTAATACTCAAAGTAACAGACAGAAAGGTCCTGCAGACTGTCTTCCAGCCAATGTTGTCAGTCAATTCATTCAGACGTAACCCTGCCTTCTTATGATAACCCTGACTTCATACAAGCTTTTTTTACAACATTTTCATAACAAATTTCTCGGGGAACCCTCCGACAGTGTGGTCCTAATTTGAACTAGCACTAGTATGGAACTCTAGTAGTATATTAACATAAAGCTAAAGGCAAAGGGCCATTTCCTTTTAAACACAAATATCCAATGATTAGTCTGAGTCTTGTAAATTACATTAACATATATTGTATTTTGTCCAGTAAAAAGCCCAGACACAGAGCCACTACCAGTGATTCCCATTTCTAACAAGTAACTCAATCATGCTTAGGCCAACCCTCAAATTCACAGGCAGTGATCTACATAAGACTTTGAAACTGGTCCCACCCAATCAAAATGTGATTAGTTGATTCCCCTGTCAGTTCCTAATTGATTTGGTATTTATTCTGACCATGTAGAATTTCATCTCTGCTTGTCCAATAATCCTGAATGAACAATATCACGTTTAGTATTTTACAGAAGTAACCCTTTATTACTGATGAAACCTTGACGACCAGCACTATGATACTATAGTTTAAGTACAAGCATCATAATATTGGTGGACAATGGCTGATTGACCTACATATTGTGATGTGGCACCACACTTCGGTAATGCAACTGCACTTGTACCTGCAACTGAATCTGAGGGGGGAATGCAGATTTGACCACAATACATTTCATTTTTTAATGTAAAAACTGGCTTAAAGCTATAATTGTTCTCAAACTTCCTCTTCCTGTAGGAACTCTTCAGGCTTTTCTGTTTCTACTTGGCAAGTCTTTTGTGGGCAGTAAAATGTACTTCCCCACACACTGCAAAAGGTCCCATAAAGCCATAAAATCGTACAGAAGTAGAACACAGGCTGCCCTTGTACCCAGGCCAAGAAGCTTTCAGACTGAAGTAGTGGAAGAATGGGGGTTCCTTGGTGTGCCGTGATGTAATAAAAGCTGCAGCTGGACTCGTTGCTTCATCTTACTCCACAAACAGTCTCAGACAGCAGCAGATAAGCAGTTCAGGGCTAAATAAACCAGGCTCTGACTTGGGTATGTGCAGGTGGGATCGATTTACCCCTGGAGAGTGCTGAGTGGCCCCTAAAATACACACATGCATACTCTTCTAACACATAATCTGCCTGCTATGGCTCCTGGCTTTGCTTATTCAGGGGATTGTAAGGATTTCTACATGTTTTGCATGTTAGAATTCAGAATTCCTGTACTTTAAATGCTGGCTTTTAGGTTGTGTTTACATGGAGGAACTTTCATGAAACTGGTTATAAGCTGTGGATATAACAGCCACAACTAAACTGGTTATATGTTTCTTCTGAAATCAAGAGTGCGTTTATTCTGCCTTTGGTGGTTTAACTGTGTCTGCCTTCCAGAAAAGGCTTTCTACTAATTTTTGGAACATTGAATGACAAGATTAATAGTGAGGTCAGGATGTTGGATGATCACCATCCCACTTTATCCTTAACTCCCCAACTCATCCCATAAGTATTGGGTGGAGCATAATCATTTAAGAGAACAAAGTTCCACTGCTCCACAGCTCAATGCTGTGGTTTTATACCTTTCTAGAACACACCTGGCATTAGGCACAGTACCAGTAGGTTCAGTTTTAGCTACTCCAGAAGTCCCATTCTATTGTATAATAAATAATTCTATACAGGGGCAAGAATGTGTGTGTGTGTGTGTGTGTGTGTGTGTGTGTGTGTGTGTGTGTGTGTGTGTGTGTGTGTGTGTGTGTGTGTGTGTGTGTGTGTGTGCGTGTGTGTGTGCATTTGTGTCAACAGTGTCAACAGTGGGTGCATCTTAAAGAAGTTGAATGCATTCATTAGAAACATTTGAATGTATAGTGTGTACACAGCCATTGTAACGGAGCTGGGGACTGAGCTAGGGGAGCTGCAATGTATCAAAGCTGGAGAGTCCTAATGGGGTTGGGCATTTGGCACTTCCAAAATGAGAAAAAAAATATTTTAAAAACCCCTAAGTAGAGCCCAGACTACATCAGACATAACCAGACACCATAAGCCGGTGGATTGTCAACACAGGGTCTGACATATAGAGACAGCATTTAAACAGAATTAAAGAAGTCCACATTTTGAAACGAGATATGTCTTCTGATTTTAGCAACACATCTTTGCTGCTCATTTTTGAGGTTGCCATTGCTGCTATTCAGGAACTATAATTCTCATGATTTCAGTGGCAGTACTTGAGAAGTGAAAGACAAAAGAAATATACAGTTGGATTGTTATGTATCCTAATTATAAACAGGAGGGCCATGAGTTGGAAAAAGATGAGAACCACTTCACTGCACCATGGGGTATACTGAAATCGCTTGCCCACACCACCCACCACTGACATAAAGCACCTGAAATATACAAACAGCCAGCTTGATATTAGAAAGCTGTGGAAAATACATGGATCCAGCGTTTCAATATCTACATGTCAATGCAGGCTCCTGGGTTTAGAAAGAAGACAGTGGGCCAAATGCCAGCACTCCAGAACAAAATTTCAAAGAAAACCTACCCAGGTCATATGACCACCTTCAGCGTTAAACCTGATCTCCTGAGTACACTGTAGGTGGTCATTTCACACGGATGATTTCACAATGTAGTGTTAATGGGCGGTGATATTTTCAATCCTTCCAACAATCACAAACACACATGGCACACCAGCCTTGCCATGAGATTTGTTGTTTGTCCAATCAGCACAACTTTGGCTCAAAATGTGCACAGTCATCATCTCATAATGCTGGTCATGAACTGCATGAACCACTGGACTGAGTCATATAAAGCCAGCATGTAAGTACTGAAGTGTTAAAAACCACGTCGACAGCATTTACTGTTCTCTGTGTAAATGTAACCCTGCCAAATTGCAATGCTTGCGCAAAGTATGGACAATAGTATTGGGATACCTACTCATTCACTTGATCCTTCTGAAATCATGTGTAGTAAAAGAGGGTTTATCCTGCTTTTGTTGGAATAACTGTCTGTACTGTCCTAGGAAGGCTTACTATTGGATTTTGGGGCATCAGGATTTAAGTGACAGTGAGGTCAGATCAGTTAGTGAGGTCAGGATGTTGGATGATCAGCACCAACCACCTCAACCGAAAACTCCTCATCTCCTCCCATCCAAAAACTATTGGATAGATCATTGTTATTCCAGATAATAAAGTCCCACTCCTCTGCAGCTTAATGCTGGGGGGCTTTATACCCTTCTAGCCTGGTATTAGTCATGGTGCCATTAAAATAGGCTTTTGTTTATCTGCTCCAGAGAGTACTATTCTATTGGCAATCATTTTCTACAGGGACTAGACGAGCTGAGAGGGGGGGCATATAGTGTATACTGAGCTATGAGTGAAACACATTAAAGCAAGGAACAAACAGACTGATGTAAATGGTTAAATTGACATTTGAAACTGATGTTTAAGCCACCCAAGTAGTCATAAAAAAATCCTGGGGCAGATATTGACGTGGACCTGAAATACCCACCTCTGCTAAACAGCAATATTTTTATTTGACATTTGGGTGAAATGTGATCAATACTTAAAAATGCAACACCCAACACAGGCCTGTAAATAGCGAAAAAAGAGAAACTGATCATGTGGGGTGGTCACTTTTTCCGGAGCTGTAGATCTCAAATACTGCAAAACAATTCAGTTGATATTTATATCTAAACAACAAAAAATAATGTTTTAATTTCTGCTTTGTATGATGGAAATATTGGGGAAAAACACAGAGAAGCTGCATTTTAAACAAAATGGATTGGTCTTTTATTTGTTTCTGCAGCTGTATTAATATGTTATGAATTCATTCTTCTATATAGCAATATATGCAGGGTCTGAAATGTGAGCCCACAGTAGAGCTCATGCAGTTTGGGGTTAAATCTTTCTCTTCCTCTGGTATGTGGTGTAGTCCACAATGAGTCATGCAAGTAAGTTGTGGCTAAATGTTGAAAGGAACAAGGTAATCAGTCATGAATTACGATCACATGGATGCGGCCAGGACTTGTGGAAAGCGAGAGAGTCAGTGAGAACGTACCCCTGAAATTATGGCCCATAATCTTTGAGGAAATGACTGACTTTTCAGTTCATAAACATGGAGAGACGGCTGGAAACTGGCCGAGGACAGCACAAGTTCTAGTGCCTCACTGATGTGTGCTCAGGGTTGTGTCCACGTCTTACCAACCTGGAGCAGTGGGGAGAAGTATACAGCTGCAGACGATGTTTATATTGATTAAATTCGAATACAATGTCTCAGAATTTTATGAGATTCAATGTTATTTAATTGGGAAAGTATTATTAATTTACTTTTAATAATTATACTTAAAAAATGTAACTATAAGTAAATGTAACTTAACTATATTTTTAAAGTCCTTAACAAACTCAGTATTTTGTGTTACTGGAAAGCCAACAAGCCATATGATGAACTGGAGAACATAAGACCCATTTGAAGAGTTATAATAATGTAATTATACTGTAAATATACACTTATGTATGGTAATAAATTCTTCTCTTCACATATCCCAGTTTAGAAAGCCAGGATTATAGTCATGTTGTGGTGCCTCTGAAGCAGAGAGGTGTTAAGAGCCTTGCTCAAGGACCCAACAGTAGCAGAGTAAACTCTCAACTCTAACCACTGCCCCACATGTGCAATGATATTGTTCTACAGGCCAAGAGAAGTTTCTTCAGTAAAACAGGGGTGTTCAGGTTTTGGTAATACACATTCATTGACATTCAATAAAACAATAGCCAGAACATTAACACCACTCATTGATGAAGTGGGAAAACAGGGCATCTGTGAAGGCAGCAAATGATCAGTTCTGGAAGTTGATAAAAGCAGGGGAAGTTGGGCAAGTTAGACAACTGGGTCAGAACATCTCCAAAACATCAGGCAGTTGTGTTTCTTTTTCCTGGTATGCAACTATCAGTAGGGTCAGTTAAGGGTGATTGGGGCAGTTGTTGAATGTCTGCCTTTTGTAAGCTTTCTTGCCATAAATAAAAAAAAATATCTCATCATATGATACATTTCTGTAATACTGAAGATGATATCTATCCATTTGAGAAAGAAATGAGGTTTATCCTTTAGGCAAGAAAATAACCTTGTGTAACTATACTCTCCCATTTGACCTTAGGTCCCAATCACCATTACATCACCCTATCTATCAAAAATGATCTCAGAAAGGACAGTTGGGTCAGGCACCTAAGGATCACTGTTGTGACCCATGGAGGCTCCACATCACAATTTACAGGACATAAAGAATCTGCTGCTAACATCTTGGTGCCAGATACCACAGGACACCTTCAGAGGTCTTGTGGAGTACATGAACACTGTCCAGCATGGTCCACGTGTGGCACAGACCACATAAAGCCATGGACCCCAGCTGTCAACCAGGCATGGTGGTTCAAAACATCTCATTGATCTTGTTTCACTACTTGGTTATCATCACCTTCATGAACTTGCCCCCACAATGATGGGATATTCCAGCAGAACAATGCTTCATACCATCAAGGTCAAGTTGTCCAGAATTTACATTTACATTTACATTTGCGGCATTTAGCAGACGCCCTTATCCAGAGCGACTTACAAAAGTGCTTTGCTGTTTACTTAGAATATTTCAACTTTGAAAATGGAATGTCCCATCCAACACCTACTATCATAACTCGCTCAAACTCTGATCATTTATGACATCTTGCCGAACCTCACTCCCAAGATAACACCATTCCCGAGCAATGCCCTAAGATTACCACTTCATAACCAATGTACACACTGCTATCCCATGACTTTTGGCATGTAAATATATAATTTGCATTAGGTTATGCCTTGTTCAGGGAATGGTTAGTACTTTTTGGGAATGGATTTGCACTGTGCACGTATCCAGTTTTGTGTAAGCAACAGCTTTTCAAATAAATATGGTTTCTATCACAAACAGTGCCATCAGCTGGATTAAATTTCTAGTCCAGTGACATGTGTTTCTGTTCTTTTGCAACTCGCTCCCATTGACAGGGTCCTGCTTGCCAACCCAGTGAGTCATACAGGCTCCCTCTGAGTCTGACCTATGGGTGAAAGCATTGGATGGAGAAGCCCAATGCGAACATCAAGGACAGACAGGAGGTCAGAGGTGAAATGCAAGATGGATGAAACTTGGAGGAAATCTAAGGGTTCAAGCAAGAAGTAACAGGGAAATATGGCTAAAAACAAGTGCAGTCAGACTTAAAGATGGAACTCATTCATAGAACAATAGATCAATGTGTGTTAACTAATGATTTGTCTCCAAGGACCCATCTGGTGACAGACAGGAGGACTTTTTGTGGAGATGGAGATGAAAGCATTGTAGTGCCAAAGTATACTTGCTGATTCTTCCCAGCAGTCTCCTGACCCGACCTTTATTAATCTACATTCTCCAACTCTCCTCAAGTTCTGTCCATTCCTGCTTTCCCAGACTTTTTCCATCTTCCATTGCTCACTCTAAACATCTACAAACAGGTCTAAAAAGAGCCTTCTTCTAACATGACTGCAATGTATGTAATTAAGTCTAAATTTCAACAATTTGGCAAAATCATCAAATAGGTACAATCTACATGACTATGTTGATCAACCACAACATTAAAACCTCCTGCCTCATATTGTGTAGCTCCATCTTTCCTGCCAAAACAGCTCTGACCTATGAAGGCAATGACATTCAGAGGTCTTGCGGAATAAACAGGATAACCTTTGCTCCCCATATGCTTCAGTGAGCTTTTGGGCGTCCATAACCCTGACCCTGGTTTGCCAGTTGTCCTTTAGATCCCTTAGTATTTTCTAGCTAAGCATGTCTCAATCAGTTATTTTGACCCTGATCAATTCAGAGTCCCTTATCTTTGTGTTTGTATAAATAATACAGTCATACTATTTAACTTAGGTAAGATGAGCTGTTCGTTAAAGTGAAATTGCTCTATTTTTAGTAAACAGTTTACGCTATGAAAAATTCTAAACTGATGTATGATGTTTTGTTAATACTGTTTTAAAACTTTATTATGTGTTTAATATCTTATAATCCAGCCTAACTAACCATTCTGCTCCCAGTTTCTTTAAAACACGCCATTTGGTAGAACAAAATAGTTTCACAATACTTTTGTTTCTTATCAGCCATAATTCAAGAGTAAAGACAGGTTGAGGGCATATTTCCCCAAATGAATAAAATGGAACAGAATATCTTTGTTGTTGCACAAGTACAAGTAAATTGGTTTTTTAGTGGTTTGTCCAAAAAATGCAGGAAATAGACTGTTTCAAACATTTTATGTAAGAGTGGTTTAAATCGTCTGAGATATTAACTAACAATTGCTTTTAACTGTTGTCTTTGTGCTCTTGCTGCATCACATTTACAAAAAGGCTCTGAGCTAAGGAAAGGTGAAGCTGTCCTCTTACCATAACCTTCTGTTCGACCTTAAAGGATGCAGCAGTTACATTCTACTGTTGAACTGTACACAGTGTAACTATTTGGAATGGAGGAATTGAGAGCAAGTAGCTTCACTGGACTTATCAGATACAATAAAGCTCTTTATTTTGTTTGCCCAAATAAGGTCACAAATTAAGTGTCAGGGGTAGCTTTAAAAAATAACAAACACAAGGAACGGGAGCGTACAATGCTGTCTGTAATAAAAATGCTACAAACTGGTGACAAAATGCTATGACCTGTCAAATCACTTATTTACAGATATTGCATTAAATTGTGTTCCATTGTAAAATAGTTCCAAACAAATGTTTTGGTATCTTCTGAGAAGCTCCTCACTCAGACTTCCTACTGTGGCAAAAGTAATTTATGCTATGCTAATGCTAATGGTGCTAAGGGCAGACTAAAATTAAGTCCATTTTGTTAACTAGATGTTATTAGATGATATTTGGAACAGATGTGTTCATGAAGCTACTGTTTAGGCCCTAATTCTCATGTTTTCAGTGTTAACATCTTTGTAAACAAAGTTGAGTTTTGTTTTATTTTTGTGGGCTTTTATTCTTTCAGGTGGGCCATGAGATGGAAGAGGTTGAGAACTTCTTGCTTAGAGGATGCCACTGCACTCTGCTATAACAAAACTAAGAATCAGAACTGCACTGAAACTTTAAAAGCCAATACCGCAGGGACAAACAATCCTGGTTCTGAAGTTCCAGACTTCTGGAATCTGGCACCCCAAGACCTGGATTGCTTAACCCGGTGATACCTGATCCATTAAAAATGCACAGATTGGTCCACATCCCAGTCTACTTGATCAGATTGGGACCCCAGGGTTCTTTGCTGGAGACGAGTCCTCCAGCACTGGAGTTGTGGACCTTGATCTAAATTCTAGAAAAGGGGAACCAACCCTGTTCCTGGAGTGCTACCTTTTTTGCTACCTGGCTGGTGACCCCTGTTCTACAAATAAGTCCTAAGAGAGATTAAGTTAAAATGAACATGAAGGTGATGAAAAAAGGGACCATACTTTATGAAAAGAACACCTCTCCACCTGTTACGCATGGGAGTGGACTGATCATGCTTTGGGGTTGTGTTGCACCTAGTGCAGGTGTAAGCAAACCTAGTGCCAGACTTCTGCACAGTTTGCTAGTTTATTAAATCTTTATTAAATCTAGCAATTAGGTCAGCTGAATCAGGTGTACTTGAACAAGAAAAGCACAAAACTGTGCAGGAGTGTGCCACTCTAGGACCAGAATTACCTAGCCCTGACCTAGTGGCACCAGGAACATTTCACTGGTAGGGGATGGATTCAATCAAATACCAGCAAATTCTGGAATATCTCAGCTGAAGAGTATTCAATTAACCTGTGGTTGTAATGTTATGGCAGATTGTAAATCATCACCGTGTCATCTTGAAGCCTGTTTTTATTTTATTTTATTTTGTTGCCCAAAACATAAAGCCAAATTTCAGACATCTTGACTGATTGTTTGGACTGAGGGAAAACAGATTAAATTAAATCCATCTCCGATCGCTGCAATACAGCTTTAGGAATACCATTTCCATCACTACCTCATTATGAATTAGACTCATGCCACACTGTAATTTGCTAAGGCTGTTTTCAGCATTCAGCAGCTTAAAAATAATGTGACATTTTTAACTTCTCTTTCAACACTCCAAAGCATGTGAACAGACCACAGTAACTTCACTGTTTTCCTCCCTGTGGTCTATGTCTTCATTTGTTCAAGCATTAACACGTGTTTGCAGTTAATTGCTGTAATTATGTGATGGAGTTTCTTTGACTTGGGGGAGGGGAGTGTAGAGTGAATCTGTATGTGTGGAGTGGTGCCATCCTAAACTTTCAAGAGAAGTGCTTGGTGATTGCCCGCTGGTGAGCAAGTATGATGTACTTTGTTTTTACATTCAGGCGAGACGCTGAATGGCTTTATATTTGCATGCATTTATGCAACTAATGGCTATATGAAACTGATGTTAAGTCCTTAAACTAAAATTGAATTGTGTGACATGCTGCCACCCTCACCCTACTTAAACCACAGCATATGGGTATGGACATAAAACCGCACTACCTCCAAATAAGCAAAGAAATGCTGAGAGCATGGCAACGACTCAAGTAAAATCTTCCTGGTGAGAATGTTTGGCAGCTAACTGTCTCCTAGAGAGGTATTTCTCAAGAGCAATTTGAGCAGGCACAGAGTTTGGTACTTCTCAGCTGCCAAAACAAAGCATGATGGGCCTCCAGGAATAAGAGAACAATTTCTGCTTTAATTAAAATGTATCCCATGTGGCCTGTCTGTATGTTAGCAACTTCACAAAATTAGTGCTACTGGAGATCTACACCTCTGTGAAAGTTCAACATGCAAAATTATACAAACATAAGAAACAAACCCCAGAGTTGGGAAAACATTTTATTATCAATGACTCATATCACACAGGACCTCTGTGACCTCAGTCCAGTCCAGTCTTTAACTGTTATATCAGATAATTTCAGTGAAATTACAGTATGCCACTTCCAATGGAAATTTTTGTAAAGTGCTGGTTTGAAGAAAAACGTTTACAGTATGATAGAGGAATACTGTTAGATGAGATGTGTGTGCAAGAAAACAAAAACAAACAAACATCATATAGTACAGTATTGAGTGAAAGATCACTTGGAGATCTATACTGTGAATGTGGCTTGAATACCAGCCTTGCAGCAGTCAGGTACCACATTAGAACTGTAAGAACAAATCTCACTTGCTTTGTGTAATTAATAAAACAAGCGTTTTAGTTAGGTGGACTGAAGTGTTCTCATTTGATTATAATGATCAGATAAATATACCAGCACTAAATTTTGCCTGTAGGAGCTAAATACTGAAGCAAAGTATGCTTTAAATTTCCTCTTACATTCAAACACAAGTTAACAATGGAATGTTTTTTTCCCCTCAATTATTATGTAGGCCAGAAAATAAATAATATAAAAAAAGACAAACATAACTGTTCAGATACATCACAAGCATTAAGTTGATCCAAGATGGAAACCAATTGAGGCAAAGTCACGCAAATACAATGGGATCCAAACCATCTCCTGAGCTACTGCACATCGAAGTGGTATAAAGATGTTTTGATCCTCTCTCCAATCCCTCACATCTGAATAGCTGGCTTAATGGTAAAAGCTCAATTGGGTTCACTTGGAAAAACTCTATTCAAAACAAAGAAAGGGTGAGGTCCACAAGAAGCCAGTCCATCTGTGGAAGAAACAAAATTTGCTAGGTGAAAATCAAACTTAAAATGTGATTACATGAAAACAAAAAGAGCAACTATGTCAGGCCATGCGTGCTTAAGTCATAACCATCAGACCACATTATGAAAAGCAAAATGGTACATAAAAAAACATCATCCCTGTTCCCTGAATCCCTGTTTAATTAATACAAATTAGAAAATCTTTTTAGTAAACAACAGTATGTGAGAAGCAGTACCGAGCCAATTTGGAGTGGTGTTGAGTTACTGTGACTACAGCTCGGTGGTCAGGGGTCCGCCGCTCTGGATGTTCCTCATGACAGACTGTACAACTTCAGCAGTAGTGCCCTGCCCCCCAATGTCCGCTGTGTGCAACTACAACATGGCAAAAAAAAAGTGTTATTACATGTTGATGTACAGTACAATTGATAGCTATATATTTCTTCAATTGCTTTATTTATGTGTGGTTTGAAAAGTATGATTATTGCTTTGCTAGTGGCTAAAATGTGATTCATTTTTCTAAAAAAAAACCAAAAAAAAACTTTGATGTACATAGAGTATTCATACTGATACACTGGGACACACTTTTTAAACACTGAATTCAGGCATTTCAAGTCCCATTGCCACAGGTATATACATTTAAGAACCTAGACATGCAATCTGCCTTTACAAATATTTGTAGAATGGGTTGCTCAAAACAGTTCACTGGATACCATTGCAAAAGCTGGTGACATTTCTTCCCTTCTAGATATCTAGATCAAATGTGAGTGGAAATATTTAGGAGCGACAGGAACACAGTAACAGACCACGTCATATTACTGAGCTGCTCTGCAGAGTACTGAGGCACATAGTGCATAAATGTTTAGTGCAAAAGTATCTGTCAATGCTGATATAGAATCTCAAACTGCTACTAGGTTTTACTACAAAACATTTCTGACTAAACAAATGGAATAAATTAATTAATTTCAGATAGTGTTACAGCATTCCTGGAGTAGAGAGGGTTAAGCACCATGTTCAAGAGCCCAACAGTGGCAAGATACGGATATTGAACCCACAATCTTGTGATCAGTAACCCAATGGTCTAACCACAGAACCACCATTGTCCTATTTCAGTGTCAAACATTAAATATAGAGTTCAATAAATACATTTGCAGGTATTAATATAAAACATGACTTAATTAGTAAATGATTACACCCTAGAACCCAGGTTTAATCAGCACTCCTCCTAAGCCATGGTATTCAAATGCCTGCTCTGTGAGTTCATCTAAGCTCACTCTCTGGAAATTTACCAGGCTAATTAAGGAGCAAGTTGCCATGGGAGAGCAATGATGGATATGGGACTGAGGTAACGCCAAAGGATGTGAAGCACCTGGGCAAGTTCTGATGCTTTATGAATATAAAAGCAAGGGCCGTACCTTATATAAAAAATTGGAACAAACCACTTGACCTGGTTAGATATATATACACTGAAATTAAATACACACAAAGCTGTTATAGAAGTACTCCAGGTTCTAAAAAACATAAAGACAAGTCCCTTCTGGAAGCATGTCTTTAAGGTATATTCCTTGAACATAAAAGACAACAGAAAGTTTGATTATGCCTTACCTTAGTCTCATCCATAGTAGTGAAGATGGCACTGCGGATCATACTGGCATACTCATGAAGTCTAGAGAAAGTCCAGGAAAAATTACATGGCAGCATGAGTTAAAGGAGTACAGTTCATGCTCCAAAAACAGAAGTAAAAAAAACAAAGTAAAATAGTAAAAATCACTACTGACAGTGTAATCACGCTTGATGCTGTAGTTTAATTCAAAACTAGTTAATGTTTCTCTCTTTGGTAATAAAATACTTCTTAAATGTTAAAAAAAAACCATGAGATGATGAATTAGACCCTAAAAAGATCAAACACTAAACGAAAATTGAAATCAATAACTGCAAATTAGTCTGACAGACCACTTACTTGAGGTGGTCCAACATGAGACAACTGGCCAGTAGCATTGCAGTGGGGTTGGCAATGTTCCGGCCAGCAATACTCTTTCCAGTGTTCCTAGTAGCCTGCCAGGAAGAAATAACTTCATTCGCAATCAATTCCAAAAACAGTGCTACCTTAATTAAATCTCTTTCCTGATGGCTGATGGTCATCTCTTACATCATTTTGTTAGCCCTCTTTACTTGACATTACCTCAGATACTGCATGCATATGCATATACATGTAATTACATACATACATATAAGCTTCCATCATAAGATTACTGTTAGCCACAGTTCCTACTTCAAAAATTGGGATTTGGGACTCAAGTGGGGTTGGTAAACATCCTGGCCACATGATCGATTTTTTAATTTATTATAGTCTTTTTTTACTTTTACAGTAAATTAGTCAAAGATTCACCTCTAAACACCATGGTTCAAGTGAACTCACCGTTTCAAATACTGCATAATCTTTGCCATAGTTGGCTCCAGGTACCAAGCCAGGTCCTCCCACTAGACCCGCGCACACATTACTGACGACGTTGCCATAGAGATTGGGCATCACCATGACATCAAACTGGTGGGGCTTGGAAACCAGCTGAAATAAACAGTTAGAACATGAACTGAGAAGGACAATAAATGGGACACCAACAAAACATGAACCAGCTCTTGTTTAATCACCATCTTAAACTGTCTTTACTGAGTTCTTGCTTATCACAGTTCAAAGTATAACACAAAAAGAGGCATCAAACAGCATCTTTTATATTAGACATCCCTTATGTTAGATTCTTACTTGCATGGTGGTGTTATCTACAATCATGCTGTCAAAGTTTATGTCAGGGTATCCAGATGCCACCTCCTTACAGCACTGGAGGAAGAGCCCATCAGCCAGCTTCCTGTTGACGATGGAAAACGTAAAGCAGTGAGAGAGACAGATGGCAGATCTCTTCACTGGACTAAATGCAAAAACATTTTATGATTATCTGTATACAATGAGTGACTCAAACAAAACAGGAGGGAACAGAGAAGCATTGTGCAACTGCAATTATAAGGATGACTATGGAAGGTCTGTTGGAGTGAACCAGCAGGAGTGTATACAAACAAACAGTGAGGGGTGCAAACCAAGCATATATTTTGTCCCTACGTTTCAGTTTTATTGATAGAACATGTGGTTTTCAATACATTTTTAACCACCATTTTATTTGCATTTCGTGAACTTTGCAGTACCATGCAAAGTATTAGTTTTGATTATTTTTGTGTAGACTGAGACAATGAGTACTGTTACTGACAGAAAGTGACACAGGGGTGATTTAAGTAATATTTAAATGTAATTTACTTAAATGGTTAGAACCATCTTCAAAGTTCAGATTTCACCATCAGAGCCCTGAAGACTACTGTCAAATATAGAAAAAAAATTATAATTATAACAATTATCTTGCTAATTGTCAAGCTATCTATTATTATTGCTATTGTTATTATTATTATTGAAATATTTTTAAATAAAAATAAATAAGATTAGATTAAATAAAATAAGATTGACTATGGTTTGCTTTTGACAAAGTAAACCTACTTATTTCAGTTTCAGCTGATGCATTTAATTAATTTTAAATACAGGACTTTTTATTTATACAGAGTCCTTTTTATTTTGGAAAAAGAGCAAAAAAAAGTACTGTCACAAAAAAGTTAGGACACCCCATGAAAACCCCCTGGTGAGCAAACCAAAGGGCGATGGTTGCAAGGAAAAACTCCCACAGAGCTGGGGGAAGAAACCTTGGGAGGAACCAGTCTCACAAGGGGGAACCCCTCCTCCTCTGGTCAACTACTAATACATAGTTAGGAGACACTGGACCCCCACACATCTGTTCTAATACTCAGGGTTTACTGAAGTAATGTTGGTTCGATGGTGGACACAACAGTAACAGTAGCAGCTAAATAAGGTCTGTGTAAATTTCTGCATAGTTGGTTACAGCATGTGGGCAAGTAGTCCAGGGCAGGGTGGGAAACTAATCCAGGTCCAGAAGTGAGAAAGTGGGTAGCCAATGTGAAGTGGTGGCCGGAGAGCTCGGGGTCCTTCTCAGACGGGGCAGAGGAGCTCAAGGTTAGCTTTTCATCAGCCCAGGCTGGTGGGTCAGATTAATTACTTTTGCTAACCCAAGCTAATAAACTTCAAAAACTCACTTCAAGTGCTTCTGATTGATGATAGAGGGAATTTTTCTCCCTCTATTGCAAAACAATAATGACTGATGGTCATGGTGACATACCAAGCACAAATTCTCCAATTAGCTCTGTTCTACCCTGCCTGCATACATTTTTCAGACATACTGAGAAAGAAGGAGACCAGCAGATACTGAGAACATATACTTTCTAGCTAGGTTATTAAAATGAAAGAAGTGATAAATGATGTCCAGATCTGACCAAATACAATGTACATTTTTACATTTTAAGGCGTAAGCTGCATTGACAGAAAGAAGGCATTGACACACAGAATAAAGCCACCACAGATGACTCACATGATGTTGGCCTTGTGTACGGCAGTGACCCTGCGTCGCCCCTTCTCTCTGGCCAGCCTAAAGGCGTAGTCCGCAATACGCAGAGAGTTGTTACGTGTGATGATCTTTAGAGATTCCACTACACCAGGTACACTCTAACACAGCAATATAAACACAGACACACAATCACAATGTAAAACGATATAATATAATGTTTTATTTAAGTATTTTCTGGTGTTGTTGGCGGAGGCAAAAATGCCAGATACAGTTTTACAAGCTTATCTATTACCATGGTTTTTTGTCTCTGAATGAACCCACTTTGGGGGTTTTACCATTGGCCTGTTTACAGCCCTTTTTTAAAGTTATGTCAGATTTTCTTTGGTATTAAGTGTCTGAAGTTCATGATAAGTCACTTCCACATACCAAACTCATTATTATTAATACAGGTATGCTAAACAGGTAATATACAGTTTTCAATTCTAGAGAACACAAAGTTTAAGAATAAGAAAGGTTGTTGTAGTGTATGAAAATGCCAATATCAGCCAATAAATTGTTAATATTCATTTTATTGAACTGCTCATAAAAAAAACAACAGCCATAAATGTAGCATACAAATAAAATCTATGAAGAGGCAGGATTCCCTGAGGCAGAGCTTACCTCATGCTCCAGACTGCTGTACTCGCCCTCTGTGTTCTCCCTAATGATGACAATGTCAATGTTCTTGTGGCGTGTCTGCACCCCGGGAAGAGACTGACAGTGCATTACATTGGCATATAGGTCTAGGCCAGTCCTGAGGGAGACAGACCAGTGAACCTGGGGTGAATTTACAGCCTGAAAGAGACACTTGTCAAATTAAGTGAAACCACCAATGTTACCAACCTCAGTCCACGAAAACAGCATTTTAAGAGACCTGTTTACATTACATAATGTTATACTGTCTGAGCCACTTTCTCCATTGCTATAATTTGCATTTAGCTGACTACTGTTTATATTATGTATATCCCATTTATAGATGCACAAATTCCACTAAAATCACTGCAACCTTCTCTTTTCTTGCAGTACAACTTAATCACTGATACAAGTCTTACCGGAGAAGATTGTTTCTTGACTTGTGTGAAGGGGGTAGTGTGTGGTTTGTCTCTATGTTCCCTACAATGAGGATAGAATACATCATGAAGCAACTGCTGAAGAATGATCACCAAGAACCGATAAACATGTTCAATTTTAATATCAAAACAAACCCTTGAGGGCAACTCCATTTCGCCGAATAGCAGTGATGGCATTGTTGATGTCATCCTCGTTAGTTAAGGAAGAGTTGACATTGACTACCTCAAAGTCCACAGGAACACAGCTGAACCTGTAGATAACGAAGTAACTGGCATTAAGTCCACTCAGTAATACTGCATTCTCCAATAGAATCTGTTAAACCATCCAACAGCCAACCTCTGAACACACCAGTCACTAGTTGTAGGTACACTTGGACCCTTTATTTTCTATATTTCTGCATAAATTTGACATAATATTAGTCTAATTTTCACACAATACCTAAGTATGTGACAAGAACCAAATCAAACATATGAAACAGAAATATTACACTTGGTCATTTATTTATTGAGGAATATGACCCAATATTACATATATATGAGTGGCAACAGTAAGTTAACTTTTGATTAGTAACTGTTGATTACTCATGCACTGATTTCATCCCATTCCTCTGTACAAACCAGTTTGAATTTAATTATTTGTGTGCATAGGATTTATATTCTTTAAAAAAAATGAGGCACCACTTGCACAATCTTGTTAATTGAAAACACCTGACTAATTTCAACTTCAAATTATCTGCTAATCGTAAAATTTAACATCCTTTTGCAACTCACATAAGTAATATTGGATTTATCTCAAAAAAATAAATTACTAATTATTATATTAGTTTGCTTTGGTTCTCATTTTTTAGAACTTAAAATTTGAAAATCTTATAAAGTTTAAAGTTTTAATTCAGGAATATAGAAAATTCTAAAGGGTTCACAAACATCCAAGCACCACTATATCCCCATTCGTACATTTTTAGTTTTCTTCATTGTTTGAATCCTATAGCTTCACTGTACACTGTATATGTAATTCTGGATAAAGATACCAATAGAAATCCTCTACAATTACTTTAAATTACTAATACAAATTTATATTTAACAGTAACGATAAATGTAAAGACAAAATGTACTTAACATATACGTTTTTAAAAGGTAAGTGTACCTGTTTGGCAAAATGGATTACTTATAAACATGATTAAACTCAATCTTAATATTTACATTTAATAAATAATAATATTTAATTTAATTTAATTTTACATTTAATAAAAATAATATTTAAATAGTATAAATGTGCGTTTATGGAATAAAGAAATGTAAAAAAGAACAGAACTACATATCAATATAACTACATAACTATATCTAAATATAGTTGTAGACTACAAAGAAGAAAAAGAATTGAAGAATTGAATAATTGCTGGGATTGACTGCTGATAAATTGTTCAGCTACAAATGGACTATGTTCATAAGTGTGCATCTAAAATGTAAGGTTTGTTAGTTATAGCTGATACAGTGGGACTAAGTATAAATAGAGGAAGCATTCTTGAGACTGACCTGAAAAGTTCACGGACATGGTTGAGCAGCTCTGGGCCAATCCCATCCCCTGGAATAAGTGTGACGGTGTGTCTACCGCCATATCTGGCAGGGGGAGGCTGTGAAAATCAAATTAAGTCATTTTAATTTCAGACTCTTTTCTTTGTGAAACTATGACACTTTTTACTGGAAACCTATACTTACTATGATTTTTCCCTGATGGTGGAGGAGCGTTGAGGGGAAAAAAGAGGTAAAGGACAGCAAGAATTAGTTACACAATGAATTACATTTGAATTCAGTATGTTCTACTATCTGTTGCCATTTTCTTGCTGTCAAAATTCTTGCATGTGTGACACATTAACAAGGACAGCAAACCAAATGACTTCCACAACAAAGTAAAAACACAGCAAGAGGCCAAACATCAGTTATGATATTTATTGTTTAAGCATCGTCATAGCAATTTGCGCAATATCACATCACAGGATGTGTAAAGTCATGCCAGGCCAATCAAACAATCCATGTCAGGTTATAACTTGCTTGATGCAAAACAAATATTTGCACTACATTTCTACCAGAGACAGATTAAATCTGCCTGATTAAATATAACACACACACACACACACTGTATAGGTCAAAAGTTTTAGAACACCCAACACTCCTCTGAAACTTTAGACCAGTAGTCTACATATATCAATTGCATGTTGTTAAGAGATCAAATCAAGGAACAATGACTGTCTGAAACTGATTTGTTTTACCAATTTACAATCAGCCACAATATTATGACCAACTCTTTGTTACTACTGTTCATCGTGCTGTAATGTGATGTGATCTTGATTAACAACATGCCATTGCATATGTACACTACCAGTCAAAACTTTCAGAACACATATTGGGTAGTATATACATTGCAGATCAACTAAATATCACAATGTCCTTTATTTTTCCAATATTGTGCAGGCCTTATTCATCTGTTTAATGTGTACTGTACACAGAGGAGGATGTGTATATAAGGAAAGCATCCTGTATAAGACAGACAGAGTTTACCAACACACCTGATTTGACTTTACATATGTAGTGGAGTAGCTAAATGTGTTGGTTTGAGGTTTCCACCAGAGAATTACAGACATTAAGTTATCATGATAACAGTGCTGTTGTTAGAGCATTAAATACTTTAATGCATAATAAGGGCTTAGTTCACACACACACACACACACACTGTACAGGAATATAAACACTGTAAACACAGTCACTCACTGTGTGTGTAGATTTATCTCTTCGTCCTGCTGCTCCATACAACTGAAGGGAAAGTTCAGATGTTAAATTTTTAAAAAAGGACAGAAAAAGAGCCCTTTTAGCTTGTAGCTAGTTAGCTTCAGAAACCCAGGAAATAGGTGAGATTCTACGATTACTGCTATTTTACTTTCAATTATTAGTTCAGTTGTGTTTACACTAAAACACTGATGTACTTTAACGATATTTGTGAATCATAAAGCTACCTGTTGACCTTGTTCCGTGTTTTAACATTATTTCGTGGAGAATCCGGGTCCAGAAAGCAAATAATCCGCAACGGGATTCCGTTCCGACCGGCAAAGCGGCTCCGCTGCGGATAGGCTGAACACAGCGCCGCCCAGCGGCCGGAACGAAAGCACGGAGCGGATGCGTTTCTTTCTGGACCCGAATTTTCCACCTCCACCTGTAAGCCAGTCGGACTTTTATCCGTCGTGCTGGAGATACAAATCCGGCTTATAAACTGAACCACAACCTTTTAAATCAGACACGATCAGTCCTTATCTGACCTTCGCGGTGTCTCCCAGCCGCGCCCCCCACACGGGCTGCAGAGGTTTGGAGAGACTCAGCAGCGCTCTGGACATCTTCTCCTCTGAGTCTGAATCCCTGAATCGCTGCTTCTGCTCACGACCAGAGTGGAGTCCACTGTGAGACTGTAAACCAAGACCTGAACACACCCGAGTCTTACTACACTCCACACTGAAAAGCCCAACATGTGCTGGACCTCCTCAACCACAGCTGTCCTTCAAGGCTTGTTTATTCGTCACACAGAGTTATACACAGTACAACATGCACTGAAATGCTTATTCACGACTGTCTTCACACACAAATCAATAAGAGAAGTAGGGATAAGGTGCACAGAATAAATATATATGTGTATTTACGAGATAAAAAAAACACTATTACTGAGAATAAAAATAAATATATAATAATATAAAAATAAATAAATAAACACACTGGAATACACAAGAATATATGAAGAACTTTACATGGTCCTTTATCTGGGTCATATCCCTGAGTATTACTCATTTAATCACAGGCCCAACTCCTCTTCACATTCTACAAGATACACACACACTTTGTCTTCTAATATATATATAGAATAGTGTACACACACACATTACAATAATCGGACACTCGGTTCACTGAAACGAACCATTTGTAAGAATCGGTTCTGTAAATGAATTGATTTTCCGGTGTGTTCAGCACGTGGTTGGGCGCGCGCGTCTTGACGAAAGCGGAAGGTCCTCTCGAGCAGCGCTCTGTTTTGCTGGACGGAGAGGAGGTGGTGGAGGAGAGGGTTCATTCTTTCTGAACAGAACAGGCTGCTCTGACAGGAAACATGTCCTGATTCTTTTGTCGACGGCACTTCTGTCTGCTTCTGAGAAAGCTGTCATTTATTGAGACCTTCAGCACACAAGCGGTGAGTTTGAGTTTCAGTAAGCAGTAGCTGTTGCTGCTGGTGGTGGTGGTGATGGTGATGGTGGGGTTGGTGTTAGTGGGGGTGTTGCTGGTGGTGGTGAATGATGCTACATAACATTAGCCAGCAATTCCCTTCCGTACGTGACTGACATAAAGAAACACCTCGACCAATGAAACACTACTGTAGCAACTACTGTAACAGAAACACCTTGACCAATAAACATCTACTGTAACTGTAGCAACTACTGTAACTGTAAAAACTACTGTAACAAAAACACCTCAACCAATAAACAACTACTGTAACTGTAGCAAGTACTGTAACTGTAGCAACTACTGTAACAGAAACACCTCGACCAGTAAACATCTACTGTAACTGTAGAAACTACTGTAACAGTAACACTTCAAGCAATAAACAACTACTGTAACTCTAGCAACTACTGTAACTGTAGCAACTACTGTAACAGAAACTCCTTGACCAATAAACTACTGTAGCAACTATTGTAACATAAACACCTTGACCAATAACAACTACTGTAGCAACTACTGTAACAGAAACTCCTTGACCAATAAACTACTGTAGCAACTATTGTAACAGAAACACCTTGACCAATAACAACTACTGTAGCAACTACTGTGACAGAAACACCTTGACCAATAAACAACTACTGTAGCAACTACTGTATCTGTAGCAACTACTGTAGCAGAAACACCTTGACCAATAAACAACTACTGTAGCAACTACTGTAACTGAAACAACTGTTGTAACTAACAACTACTGTAACAGGAACACCTTGACCAATAAACAGCTACTGTAGCAACTACTGTAACAGAAACACCTAGACCAATAAACTACTGTAACTGAAGCAACTACTGTAACTGTAGCAACTACTGTAACAGAAACACTTCAACCAATAAACAACTACTGTAACAGAAACACCTCAACCAATAAACTACTGTTACTACTGTAATTGTAGCAAGTCCTGTAACAGAAACACCTCGACCAATAAACTACTGTAACTGAAGCAACTACTGTAACTGTAGCAACTATTGTAACAGGAACACCTCAACCAATAAACAACTACTGTAACAGAAACACCTCAACCAATAAATAACTACTGTAACAGAAACACCTCGACCAATAAACAGCTACACGCATTTCCAAATGGTCTCAATTACATAGGTAGGTAGATAACTAGCTGTGTTTACATTTAATTAGAATCACTGTACACGTTTAAACCACTGTACACATTAGAACCAGTGTACATGTTAGAACTAGTGAACATTTTAGAATTACTGTACACATTAGAACCACTGCAGCTTAGTGGGAACAAAATTCTGGGCCTGAATTACCCACATTGGGTATGTGTTTGCACTAATGGTGGGCAATTTGACCTACAATAAAAGCACAAGGCATAGATATTTTATCTAAATCTCATTTTTTTCTAAATATTGGTTGAGGTGTTTCACTGCTTGTAATAAAACAGGCTGATTGGCTCTTTTTGTAGAAAAGCAGAATTGAATATATATTTCAACCAGTGTCTGATTTTTAACAAATCTAGGTTGACTTACTTCAAGGTAGTTGCATCATGGATCCGCAAGTAAGTTAATCAAATTAGTGAAGTTTTTATTTACACACTTTTTTCATGTGACAGCTGCTTGGTCTGTATGTTTTCATTGCAGCTCTGTGTAAAGATTAAGGGATTTGTTACTGTAGTAGTGGCAGTAAAATTCTATTCCACACTTTTATGGTTAAACTTCTGGGATTAGTCCATGGTTTACACGTGTCCTGACCCATTAATAAACATACATGATGTCATCACCAACTAATCAACTATTATTTTAGTTTAAATAAGTTGGTCATTAATTTTATTCAACTAAGTCGATTAGTTGTTTAAGTTCACACTGTATGATCCTTCGTCCCTAATAAATATTTTATAGATTATTGTTATTGATAACCTATTATTAGCTTGCTAAAAGTTTCTGTATGAAGAACAGATGATCTGCAGTCAGTAGGGTAGGCAGGACCTTCTGCTGACAGACACTGAGAGGCTTCACAGCAAATTATATTGCATAGTAATCAGTTGCACTGTCTAACTAGATATATTATATAGGCTTGTATTTATATATGTTTGTATATCCTTCATTTCAGAAATTGCCACAAACTCTGCTTTGATTAGGAACTCAGTTTCAGAGCATAAGGCTGAGTACTATCGAAACAAAATCTACATTCCATTCCAAATCCACAAATCTCAATGCTTAAAGACATTTTCATTTTACATGATTGTCAATATAGTTGAGAAGTTGACGCAGACAAAATGTAGTACCAGACCTTTTAAAAACACTTTTATTCAGATTTTATTCAATATTTTTTCAGCAGACATAACACCCTTTGTATTGAAATATGCAATTAGTCAGTGTTCTTTATATTCTCAGAAAAGCCACTTGTTCATTCCCAAAACAAAATGTACATTGCCTACCTCTGCATCAACACAGTAAAATGTAGGTCAAGTCTGTGAAGCCTATACATGTATAAATATTACCTGTACATGTAATGTCCTATGTGTATATATAAACAGTGTTCTCTCTGTTTCAGAACAGAATACCCTTCATAGTGCCTGGATTTGGTTCCGGTTCTCCCATCCAACTAACATGAGGCTGGCAGGTTTGTACACTTTAAACCATCTAAACACTGAGCATACAATATTAGAACAGGGTTCTCAAACTGTGTACTCAAACTGTTTGAATTAATAAGCAAATAGCAAATATGGATTCGAAGATAAAAGAATTCAGCCCTTTGTAGAGTTTTAGGCACTGGAGTCCATTATTTAAAAACATTTATCTTGGCAGTTGGAGGAATTCTACCATAAAAATAATAAAAGATCACATTACTACAGCCTACAGTTGGTAAATATAAATGCAGTTAATTCTCATGTTGAAGAAAGCAGTTGAGATGTTAGAGCTAGTTTGAAGAACAAAGCTTGGTTTCAGATTTCTCTTGGACATTCCCAACCAACACATGAATGTGTGTAATTCCATCACCAGCTCACGGGATTTAACATAGTCAAGCACTAATTTACTAAAAAAGGTGTTAGGTGATAACTATAAGTAATACTAGACCCTCACGATGAGAGCTTTGGAGATGCTTTAATGAACAGTTGTATAAGATCAATGCTTTCTGTATAAATATTGTATTTATTCTAATATTGTTAAACATGTTTATTGAGTAAATATACACTTACTGCCCAGATAATAGGCTACAATTTATAATGTCCACAGGTGTCTTTGTACAGTCCTGTACTTCACTGCAATGATGCAAAAACCAAAAAAACTCTGGGAACAAAGCATAATTTTGTTTAAAAACTCTGACATTAGAATAAATGATTGAAATATATGGTTGCAATTAATTGTGATTTACTCTCTGATGATACAATTTGTAGATTGGGAAAAATATATATTTTTTATTTACAAAGTAATTCAATGTACATGAGTGGGCAAAAAAAATCTTCCTCAAAATGTGTTTATTTCAGTTACATATTTTAATTGTGTAAATAGAGTTCACATTAACCTGAGCTTCACAAGTTGCAAATGCAGTTCACATTAAAGTGTAATCAGAATCAGTGGTCCAGCTTCTCAGTGATTGTCATTATTAAGTCTGCAGTAGTGAGGAGCATTCTCAGAACAAAAAAGTTTAGAGTCTGTAGTGTGAAACTATTTTAGGGTGAACCATGAAATTTTGCGTAAAGTTTGTGGTTGTTTGTAAGTGTAAGTGTTTCTAAATGATCAGGGATTCTAAATCACTATGCTAAATTAATCAAATGTACCAGTTTAGAATGCAGACTGAACATAGCTGATGCACACAAAGCAGAGACTGTTAGAAGATATTAAAGTGTTTGCAGGTTACAATTTCAGAAGTACAGAAGTTTTTTGAGTAATGGCAACATGTTGTGCATTAGTACGTTCTACTTGGTCCTCGTAAAGGGGACAATGAGGAGCCGAGCTCTAAATCAGAACACTATACACAATAACATCATACAGAATTGTGGTAAAACCATAGTAATAGTAAACAATTATCACATTAACTCATTATTTTAAATTTATCTCGAATAAATACAAATAAGAAAGTAACAACCCATAGTAATGTGATGTATGTGAACGTAAGAATTACCAAAGCTTTAATCGAGGTTGTTTAATACCTAGTCCAGCAAATCTTTTTCTTTTTTTTTCTTTTCTTTTTCTAAAGTATGAAGATGTCCAGAAACAGATGTTGTGTTCTAATATAAACAACACTTTTTACTTATGGTACACACTTAGTGTTAATATTATTGGAATAGTATTAGTAGAGTAAATTTTGTATGTAGTAATAGAAATTCTCTCTCACAGTTGTCAGCATTTGTATTTGGAGTATATTTTATTTCATGAACTTAAATACATTTTAATTTATTATTTATTTTTGGATTATTTGTCAATATATAGAACTTTATTGATCCCCTTGGTAACAGTGTTTAGTAACTCTCTCTTAGGCAGATATTAGCACTTGATGACAGATGACAGAAGGTCAGTTGGTGCCTTTCCACTTTAGGAATCTTCACTTTATAATGAAGGTATATTGTAATTAGGTACTGATAGTGTTATATTAGTGGATTGGTATGTTTTGCACTTTTTTGTAATAAGCATCCTCTTTCAGCTTCTGTTTCATGATGCAAAGTGATTCTGGTTTATTTAGATTTTTTTTATAAAGAAATTAACTCAATATAAAGCATATTTAATTACATTTATTACACGCTGTGGTTGTTGAATGACCTGCCTAACACGTTGTAACAATTCACATATGACCTGGTCCATCCACTTCTTCAGACTTAGAACTAGACTACACCACAACTATTATGCACACATTTATGCCACCATTACTATTTTAAACTATTTCAAAATTAATTAAATATAAAATTAATGCTTTACATATTTGATTTCATAGAGCACAGGTAATCAAAAAAAAGGGTCCCAAGAATTGGTGAATGTGACTTATTGATGTGTTTACATTTGAGGATCTGAGGAGTTGTGATTCTGAATATAACTGCACAATATTGAAAACTGACAATGCAATCATTTTTCCTGTGATATTAAACAGTAATTCCTGCCTAAGACCTATTATTTACTGCTGAAATGTTTTGGTCTAAAAGAATAAAATGTACTATCCCTAATTAAATTTTTAACAAATCTTTCCTCCTCAACTGTGCTAAAGGTGTTGATGTCATTTCATCAAACTGTGGTACAACAACATATTATGCAAATTAGTCAACTGCCCCCATTCCATACCGCATTCACCTGTGGCAAGTTGTACAGTATCCTTAAAAATATAAATTTTTACCTTGGCTTTATCTCCTGACACAGCGGCTTGGTTGGATTTTCAATGCTGGGGGACTTGATAGGCCACTGATAGCTTACATTTCACATATGCAATGAAATACAAATTGATCGAAATTGGAAACTGTATTTTATTATTGAGTGAAAAGGAATATACAATCAGTGTGAAAACCAAGTTGATTACAACAGTGACTGAGTGCACCCTGTAATGTTTGTAAATGGGGATATTTGTGGTGCTTCTTGTGGGCTTGACTTGGCTCCTGGCTAGTTCCTTACTTGGAGGAGATGGCAGTTCTGTAATGAAGACATTTTTTAGTGGTGAGACTCTTGGCATTTCAGGTCAGAGAAAATGTTCATGTCAGTTTGGTTTTACTGGCTCATTGTTGCATACGGCAGTTCACAAGGGCTTGTTTTAATGTCAGGTTAAGAAACTTTCCATATGTTTTATCACTACAGAAATAAGGGGTGTTTACAATAGGAGTATATTTTAGTTCATAGACCAAGTCCATTCTTGTCTTTTTACACCATGAGTGTGGTCCCCAATCAGACCACCATAGATCTCATTTTAATTTAATACTCCTGATGCATTTTAATCAAGGCTTTCATGACAGAATGCCAATTTGAAGTAATTTACCAGAGGTGATTTAACTGCATCAAGTTTGGAAGGTTAGAATTGATTAAATAATTATTTTTAAGCTTGACAATGATGTTTTCCAAACTATATGCAAAACATTGTCATTAAAAAAACCTGGAACTCAAATTTTTTCTTCTTTTTTTTTTTCCACACATTGTGAATCTGGCAGTAGTTCGTTACATTGTGTTACAAATGTAACACAATGTCGCTCTGGATAAGGGCATCTGCTAAATGCCGCAAATGTAAATGTAAATGTCATGAAAAATTGATGAATATAAATAGTGTTTTTATTTACATTGACTTGCATAGAGTATTTTCTTATTGTATCTAACTGAATGATGTTTGTTATTCCAATTCTAAGTTTACTATCTATTAATTTTTTAACAAATCTTTCCTCCTCAACTGTGCTAAAGGTGTTGATGTCATTTCATCAAACTGTGGTACAACAACATGTCATATTATGCAAATTAGTCAACTGCCCCCATTCCATACCGCATTCATCTGTGGCAAGTTGTACAGTATCCTTAAAAATATAAATTTATACCTTGGCTTTATCTCCTGACACAGCGGCTTGGTTGGATTTTCAATGCTGGGGGACTTGATAGGCCACTGATAGCTTACATTTCACATATGCAATGAAATACAAATTGATCGAAATTGGAAACTGTATTTTATTATTGAGTGAAAAGGAATATACAATCAGTGTGAAAACCAAGTTGATTACAACAGTGACTGAGTGCACCCTGTAATGTTTGTAAATGGGGATTTTTGTCTGCATTGTCTGGTAGTTAACACTACCTATGAAAACACAGCAGCCCACCTGGCTTCCCTCTCTTCCCAACCTATAAATCCTGCAGTGCATGTGGAATGTGTGTGTGTGTTTGTATATGTATATGTATATATGTGTATATATATATTCTAACTCTGATTGTACCCTCCCAGTACATATAAAGGACCCTTTCGGTTCATGAGATCAGGCTCCATGATGCTTCTATGTAATCAACAATGCACAGTGGATTTTGTAATCCCTGTAATCCGCTCCTGTGTGCAGGATTTTGTCTTGTGAAAATTACAGGCTGTGTAAGAATGCAGCACCATTATCCAAAGTGTGTTTGATATTCAGATGAATCAAGTCACTGCCAATTCAACCTATGAAAATGAATAGATGCTGTGGTCGACACCTGCTCGCACAGGTGACCTCTTGCTTCTTGCTCTCCTGGGTGTGTATGAACATATGTCTCACAGTAATTTGCTGTGTTCTTTTTCATGTTCTCTGTATTTTTCAGGACCACTGCGTGCTGTCGTTGTGGTGCTTCTTGTGGGCTTGACTTGGCTCCTGGCTAGTTCCTTACTTGGAGGAGATGGCAGTTCTGTAATGAAGACATTTTTTAGTGGTGAGACTCTTGGCATTTCAGGTCAGAGAAAATGTTCATGTCAGTTTGGTTTTACTGGCTCATTGTTGCATACGGCAGTTCACAAGGCTTGTTTTAATGTCAGGTTAAGAAACTTTCCATATGTTTTATCACTACAGAAATAAGGGGTGTTTACTATAGGAGTATATTTTAGTTCATAGACCAAGTCCATTCTTGTCTTTTTACACCATGAGTGGGGTCCCCAATCAGACCACCATAGATCTCATTTTAATTTAATACTCCTGATGCATTTTAATCAAGGCTTTCATGACAGAATGCCAATTTGAAGTAATTTACCAGAGGTGATTTAACTGCATCAAGTTTGGAAGGTTAGAATTGATTATTATTAAATGATTATTTCTAAGCTTGACAATGATGTTTTCCAAACTATATGCAAAACATTGTCATTAAAAAAACATGAACTCAATTTTTTCTTCTTTTTTTGGCCACACATTGTGAATCTGGCAGTAGTTCATTACATTGTGTTACAAATGTAACACAATGTCGCTCTGGATAAGGGCATCTGCTAAATTCCGCAAATGTAAATGTAAATGTCATGAAAAATTGATGAATATAAATAGTGTTTTTATTTACATTGACTTGCATGTATTTTCTGTTAGAGTTTTTGGGTAAGACTCCTAACACTACATTCAGTTACCGGTGTAACATGATTCAAATGTAAGTCACTGTGGATAAAAGTGATTGCCAAATGTTCTAATTGTAAATAGAGTATTTTCTTATTGTATCTAACTGAATGATGTTTGTTATTCCAATTCTAAGTTTACTATCTATTGCACTAATTAATCAGGTTTCAGTGGACCAGTCTGCTTATTGATATTTTAAGCAGTTGAACATTTGAATTTTGTCGCTGATTGTTTGTTTTTCCAACAGGAGGAGAGGAGGAGTCCACTCCAGGTAGGATTAAGAACTGCACTCTAATATTGCATCAGGATGTGTTTTTTGTTTATCAAACTGTATGCTTTGCATTGCTTTCTACTAGAACCAAGACCACGCAAGTATAAATGTGGGCTTTCTGCCCCATGTCCTCCAAAACACCTTGCATTCCGTTTAGTCTCTGGAGCTGCCAATGTCATTGGCCCAAAAATCTGCCTGGAGGATAAAATGTAAGCCGGTGAAGTTCTATCTGTCCGTTCATCCATCTGTCCATGTAATTTTCCACCTTTTCCATTTCCAGAATTCTGTGTTTCTATTCTCATATCTTTTTTCCCCTCATTTCCATCATACCTGCTTTTTACCTGGAGCATGATGCAAGTATGTGTTACTTTCTGTTCCTGCCACCCCTGTTTGCTGTTTGTATCTTTTTCACACGTTTTCTTTATGCTGCTCTGACCAGCTTCCTGAAAGCTGCTTTAGGGCATAGAACTGATCTGACTTACTCTGCTGCTTCTGTTCTTCTTCCAGTCTCATCAGCAGTGTCAAGAACAATGTTGGGAGAGGACTTAACATTGCCTTAGTAAATGGTAAACGGTCTTTTAATGTAGATTTGTGCAAGTGTGTGTATTTTGATACAACATAAGTATTTGAATAAACTGGTACAAATTTCTCTGTAATACAATATTTAGATATTTAATCAAATTGACATTTGATCTTTAATCACTATTGAGAGATGGAGGCAATATAACTAAACAAATAATGCTAAAGAAATGAAATAGAAATACAAATGTCTTGAGAGGAAAAACGTTTACACACCCCCCACATTTATTACCACATAAAAGCCTAAAATTAGAATTATACAGCCCATTAGCACATCAATAGAGGGGAAGGAGCCTGTCTTACTTGAAGGTGCTGTATATGATTCTGAAGAACCAGAGTTGATTCTTAATATTTGAACTCCATGGCAAAAGCAACACACCCCTCTCTCCAGTGCTTCTGTAGAAGCTCTGCTTTTCTCCCAGAATTCAAGCATAGACATGCCAAGGTAAAGACAGGGCTTGTGGACCAAAAGACAGTTAACACAAACACAGCATCCAAAACACAACAGAGGAACAGCCTAGTGAGAGTTATTTGTTTCAATATTACAATGACTGAGAAAAGTTTGCACTTTGTTGAAGTAAGGGTTATCACCATGGCCAGATCAAAAGAGCTCATTTAGGCCTTCATAAAGAAGGTTGTAGATATGGAAAACATTTAAAACAACTGCCAGCATGGCCAGGTTATGCTATCATAGCAATTTCAGATTATAGTATAGGTAAATTGAGCAATCTTAAAATGTCATCACAAGACTTACAGGTAGCTTCTGCCACAGTTCATGGCAAAGTACAGCATCTACCATCAGAAAGACAAGTATAAGTTTGATTTTTGTGTGCAAGAAGAAAAACCTTGCTGTTAAAAAAACATGACTATTTTTTTACATGACCATATATGATAAATGATACAATAAGACTTTTATACTAGGGTGAAGTAATGCTGCCCAAGGAAATTTCCCCCCGCATTTAACCTTTGCACACAGTGATAAACATACTAGTGAATTCATACACAAGGGGGCACATTAGTGGTGATTTAGGTCAAATGGTACAGTATAGCTATACAAAGATTTTTTTTTTTTTTTTGCCCCATTTCCTCCTTAAATACCATAGAAATCATCACATAAACAAGCTATTTAATGGGCTATTCAAGAACGCTTATGGCAGACCTTTAAAAACAGTCCCAGTCATCATTACCCTACCACAAAACAGTGGATAAATGTTTGTTTTGGGGGGGTTGGAAAGTATTTTAAATAAAACATGTTTATTCATTTTATGACCTGGATTGATAAACCTCTGCCTCAGTGAGATCTTTTATATAATGTTACACTCATCATTATTCCAACAATTCCACTGATTTGTTGAGTAAAACATAAATAAGTAAAAATATTTATATAGCACTTATCTCAGATAGCAGTCACAAAGTGCTTTAACATTTAACATGGAGCACATTGTAAACATAGAGCACATTGTAAACAGAAAAAGATAAAAACAGAATACAAATCCTTTATTCAGTTGAATACACTACAAAGACAAGATATTTAAAGTTCAAACAGATATACTTTATTGTTTTTTGCATAATTTTGAGTTTGATGTCTGCAACGTGTTCCGTTGGGACAGGGGCAATAAAAGCTCATAAAACAACTGTTTGGAACATTCCACAGGTGAATAGGATAATTGGAAACAGGTGAGTGTCATTATTGGGTATAAAGGGAGCATACCGTTCACAAGCATGGATGGGGCGAGGTTCACTACTTTGTGAACAACTATTTGAGCAAATAGTCCAACTGTTTTAGAACACTGTCTCTCAATGTGCAATTGCAAGGAATTTAGGGATTTCATCATCTACAGTCCATGATATCATCAAAGTCAGCCGAAAACCAGCATTGAATGTCCATGACCTTCGATCCCTCAGACGGCACTGCATTAAAAACTGACATCATTCTTTAATGTACATTACCTCATGGGCTCAGGAACACTTCAGAAAACCATTGTCAGTGAACACAGTTTTTCGCTCCATCTAAAAATGCAAGTTAAATCTTCCATGTAAAGTCAAAGCCATATATCAGCAACACCCAGAAACGCTGCCAGCTTCTCTGAGCCTGAGCTCAGACCTGAGATGGACTGACACACAGTGGAAAGTGGAAAATTGTCCTGTGGTTTGATGAGTGCACATTTCAAATTGTTTTTGGAAATCATGGACGTTGTGTCCTCCAGGCCACAGAGGAAATGGACTGCCCAGATTGTTGTTAGCGCAAAGTTCAAAAGCCAGCATCTCTGATGGTATGGGGGTGTGTTATTGCCCATGGCATGGGTAACTTACACTTCTGTGAAGATTAATGCATTAATGCTGAAACTTTCATACAGGTTTTGAAGCAATATATGCTGCAACCCAAGCAACATTTTTTTTCAGGGATGTCCCTGGTTATTTCAGCAAGACATTGCCAAGCCACATTTTGCATGTGTTACAACAGTGTGGCTTTGTAGAAAAAGAGTGCAGGTATTAGACTGGCCTGGCTGGATTCCAGACCTGTCTCCCATTGAAAATGTCACATTATGAAGTGCAGAATACGACAACCCAACTTTGTTGGAACGTGTTGCAGGCATCAAATTAAAAATGAGTGAATATTTGCAAAAACAATAAAGTTGATCAGTTGGAACTTTAAAAATCTTGTCTTTGTAGTATATTCAGTTGAATATAGGTTGTAAAGGATTTGCAAATTATTGTATTCTGTTTTCATATATGAGAACAGCACAATGTCCCAACTTCATTGGAATTGGGGTTGTAATATACATTGTCTTCCTGTCATTTGATTTTCAATATTTTAACTTTCAGGGGTCTCTGGAGAACTTTTGGAGGCAAGATCATTTGACATGTGGGCAGGAGGTTAGTTTCTTTTCGGAAATTAAAATGGATGTTTTAATTAAACAATGAATTTCAACCTAACAGTCTGCTTCGTTGTCATTTTACTGATAATAGGGATGGGAATTACTACAATCCCCATGATAAGATATTATTGGTACACTTGAGCCATGTTTTACGTCATGTTTTAAGATTTATGATATGCTGTTGTATTTACTATTGAAATTACATTGTGATTAACTACTATTTATTATCTTTATTGTAACAAAATGTAATTATTAAGTAGACAAGAAAACATTTAAAAACTGTTTTGATCAATGTTCAAATCCAGCTTAACTTGTGTAACATAATAGAAACATATCAATAAAAATATTTGAAGTAATTTTGGATGCTTGTTTACCTGACTATAAGAAGCAATAGAATGTTGTAAGTTTCACTTTATGGTGATTAAATGTAATAACATACGTTCTCTCTCATCTCTTAATATGTAGTTGTAATCTATAAATGTAGTATTAGTATGTGCATAACCACCCTCACTCTTCTGCTCAGATGTGTCTGATCTGCTGAAGTTTCTTAGACCTCTCCATGAGGGAACTCTAGTGTTTGTGGCTTCCTTTGACGATCCAGCCACCAAGTAAGGTTCTACACATCTGCACACATCCATCTTAAATCATAATTATATTTTGTGGTCATTAGTAAATCTGAGTGATTTGTAGGGTTACTTTCTCTAATGCATTGTTTCTCTCTCTCTGTGACTTTGTTTATAATGTCTTAAAATTGATGGCGAGCTAAACTGTGGCCTGCAGGTTAAATGATGAAGCACGGCGGCTGTTTGAGGAGTTGGGCAGCACAGCAGTAAAAGAACTGGCCTTTAGGGACAGCTGGGTGTTTGTAGGAGCCAAAGGAATTGACAGCAAAAGCCCATTTGAGCAGGTAGGATGCAATATGTACATACATATTGGATATTTACAATAATGTTAGAAGCCTCCAGTAAATGCTGGTATTTTAGCAGCATAAAAGCTGTAAAAATCAAAATGTGTCCAATCAGAAAAGTATCTTCTTAGTAAATCTGTCATCTATCAACATTAGAGTGCATTGAAAGAACCATGTAACTGGATATTATTGATGCGTCAAAGGATTTACTGAGTGTGTTGGAAAAGAACTAATGATAGTAAATAATATGGGGTAAAATTATTATAAGTTATTGCTTGTTGTTAATAAGCTAATGGGAGATTTAC
This sequence comes from Acestrorhynchus altus, assembly GCA_034509495.1. NCBI lineage: Eukaryota > Metazoa > Chordata > Actinopteri > Characiformes > Acestrorhynchidae > Acestrorhynchus > Acestrorhynchus altus. The sequence goes on along the minus strand of CM067518.1, from coordinate 6,750,582 downwards.
CTGAGGCTAAAGGGCTCCAAATCGGTTTGAGGAATTTAAATAAAAGGTTACTTGGATAAGAACAAAACCAAAAATGTAATCATCCTTAATCATTTCAGAACAGAAACACTCATTTCAAAACTCTGTTCTTGGTTCATTTTCTTGTTCAATGAAGTTACAAAGGGATGGCTGTTCTAACTTTTAGCCCCCAAAATTAGTACAAGTGTTAGTGGCTGCTACCCACACTGTAGTGGACCTGGAATGGACCTGAACCCTTAACTGTTTTCAAAAGACACTTATACTAGGGGGCCTGTGGAAAAAGGTTAAGGCACTTTGGACTAATTTCAGGATGCAAAAATATTGGAACAGGCATGTGTGTGTCCGGGCAGCAGTGTCAGCCCTCACTCTCCTTATGCCTCAGCTGGCGGCTGAGAAATTCGAAATGGTGTCGCTGTGAGTGAGCAAGAGTTAGAAAGAAAGAGATATAGATTGAGTGCTACTAATAGGCTGTGTCTTTGCAAGAACCTGTTGATATGATACTTATATAATACAAGGGTTATCATACAATATATTGCAATATGTTGTGATACTCTAAGCATGACAATATATTGTGATTTTTTTTTTATCTAATTTTAGCAAAACTGTCATAGTTTAAAAACACTGCTGTTTGCAAAAGGAAATGTTTACTTTTTATACAATCAGAACAGTGGAATCTGTGGTCAGTACAACACTGGTGGCTACCACCAGTCTTTAAATGTAAACTATAAATGAAAATCAATACTGTGTTTTTGAGTATTTTTACAGTGCTGCCTTTTTTATCAATATTACACCTCTACTAACTAACACCAGTCTAAACCACCATTCTTTCATTTTGTCTTTCTTTTCTCTGCAGCGAATGAAGAACAGCAAAACTAGCAATAAGTATGAGGGCTGGCCTGAGTCTTTGGAGATGGATGGCTGTATTCCTCTGCGTGCTCCATTAGAGAGCTAGTTCCTTCCTGAAACAGGGAGCAAACAAACTATAAAAAGCCACAACGATCACCATGAAGAAGCTTCACCAATGACCAAAGTGATTCCGTTAGAGTTGTTGTGAACTCTTGGATAATTCAACTACCTTAAGTTTCTTGACTGAATGTTTTTTGAAGGATTTCCTTTAGTCCTCAAGAATGTGTTTTGGTAAACCGGACCTTTTGAAATCTTAAGAGAAAGGATTTTAGCTCTGCCATTAAATAAGGAGAATTGTATTGCTCCTCTGTGTAAGTTAACAAAAAAAGAGAAAGGGAAATAGAACTCTGCAGGATAGATGTGAGAATTAGCTGGTTTCATAAATGTGGCAAGTGTATGTGTACAGATATAATTTCATCAAGGAAACTAGAGGTCAAATATATAGTATGTAACAGATGATGCATAAGTGTAGAATATGTGTCAGTCAGGAACAAAATGCAGATTTTATCCCTTATTGTTTGGTTGTTTTTAGAGGTTTGTGTCTTATTTTATTTAATGGGTAATGGATCTGTGCCTCCATTAACCCATGACTCCTATCTATATTCCTGATTATTTAGCCTACTCACATTTCGGACCACTGGTGTTGGGGAGAACTAGTGCTATGCAATGATGTGCTTTGTCTTCTGAAGAAAGCTTATTGTGACATCTGATGCTCAAAGAATGTACCTGAAGCTTTACCTTTAATGTGTGACACATAATTAGTCTATGTCATGCAGACATATCATTGACGTGGGTGTTTGGAACACCAAGATTATAATTAGCTTTTTGGATATTACTTGTCTCATTTTATAGCCAGTCAAAAAGGCAAGTGTGTGTTGTATTTAAAGTTGAATTGTTGTAATAAAATGTGACCCCATTCCCTGGACTTAACCATGTCATGTTTAATGCAGGAAAATCATGACTTGCACTTTTGAGTCCAGTAATTGTTGCAAGCACCATGGACAGCGGCATTATCACACCATGTCCACTAGAGGGTGATGTGGAAGCAGTAATGTATTTCACATGGACTTCTCTGAATGGGGAGCTGTTCAAGGTAATTAAGGCCTGTTAAAGTAGAGCCATTTAGGACAATGATAATTATATATTCATTCATTAAATATTTAATTTGACTTATTAAATATTTATAATTATAGTTCAGTAATTACATTCATTTTATACTGTTTAATAAGATAAGATAATCCTTTATTAATTCCACAGTAGGTAAACTCACAATGTAAAATCTGCTGTTTTGACCACATTTTGATGCCCGACTCGCAAGTGATTTTTGGTTTCTGAATTTGAATTTTAATCTGAATCTGAATGCAGCATTTTCATGTTTATGGCTGTGTAACAAACAAGGATTTTATTAGTTTCCTGAAATTAAACTTTACAGTGTGATATTAAAACTTTTCTTTTGCTTGGGGCATTTGTTACTATAGTAGCATCTGCTTTACTTAGCCACGCATTTCAGCAGAGTGATAGTGTTGAAAAAGAAATGAAATAACAACACAGTTCGAACATTCTTATTCAACCCGCTTCTCATCCAATCTGCTTCTCATCCAATCTGCTTCTCATCCAATCTGCTTCTCATCCAATCTGCTTCTCATCCAATCTGCTTCACAACCAACCCGATTCTCATCCAACCCGATTCTCATCCAACCCGATTCTCAACCAACCCGCTTCTGATCCAACCCGCTTCTGATCCAACCCGCTTCTCAACCAACCCGCTTCTCAACCAACCCGCTTCTCAACCAACCCGCTTCTCATCCAGTCTGCTTCTCATCCAGTCTGCTTCTCATCCAGTCTGCTTCTCATCCAATCCGCTTCTCATCAATCCTCTTCTCATCCAATCCGCTTCTCAACCAACCCGCTTCTCATCCAATCCCCTTTTCATGCAACCCACTTCTCAACCAATCCGCTTCTCATCCAGTCTGCTTCTCATCCAACCCGCTTCTCATCCAACCCGCTTCTCATCCAACCCGCTTCTCATCCAGTCCGCTTCTCATCCAGTCCGCTTCTCATCCAGTCCGCTTCTCATCCAGTCCGCTTCTCATCCAGTCCACTGCTCATCCAGTCCGCTGCTCATCCAATCCGCTTCTCATCCAACCTGCTTTTCATCCAATCCTGCACTGTATTCAGAGGTTATGATTCAGTGGGTGTTTGTGTGTGTGTGTGTGTGTGTGTGTGTGTGTGTGTGTATGTATATATAATGTATGTATGTATGTGTATGTATGTATGTATGTGTATGTATATGTATATGTATATATATATATATATATGTATGTATGTATGTATGTATGTATGTATGTATGTATGTGTGTGTGTGTGTGTGTGTGTGTGTGTGTGTGTGTGTGTGTGTGTGTGTGTGTGTGTATCACAGTATAGTGATTCTGTGATATTACAGTATGATTTATTGTGATTTTAGAAGGATTATATTATAGTTTATTTGTGATAAAGTATAATATAATAAACATTAGTTTTGACTTTAAAAACAGTGGGAGAAGGTGAAGTTTCATTAATGTGTCAAAGGCAGCTGAACACAGAGGAATCACTGAATCACGCAGTTGATTCACTGAATCGCTGATCTCTGCGGCTCGGAGCGCGACCCCGTGTGGTCACGCAGGGGCGGTAGCTCTCTCTCTCTCTCTATCTCTCTCTCTCTCTTTATCTCTCTCTCAACACCCGTCTCTCTCTCTCTCTCTCTCTCTCTCGCTCTCTGCGCTGTGAATAAACAGGCGAGCGGCGGCGCGCGCTCCCGACACTGAAGCAGTCGTTCTGCTCTCTGTCCGCGGATCTGCGCGCGGAGGATTAAAGGACGGAGCTGCAACCGCCGAGGACGCGCGTTAATCCGCGCTGTGAGCGAACCGAGGGACCGGCGGGGTCTCAGCGGTGAGAGGCGTTCTGTTCTCCTTCTCCTCCTCTGTTCTTCTCTATTCTCTCTCTCACACACAGAGAGAGCTGTTCTCCCTTCTCTGTGCTCCACACACAGGGAGAGGGAGCTGTTCTCTGTTCTCCTCAGACAGAACATACAGGTGACGGTTGGTTACGGTTGGAGCCGCTCGGCTCATAAAGCCGCGGTGTTTAACGGCCGCGCTCGGCTAACACTAGCCGGCTAACCCGCTAACGCTGACTGGGTGCTGAAGTGTGTGTGTGTGTGTGTGTGTGTTACAGTTCAAAGTAGCTAAGTTTCACCTCGGGCCCTAAAAACTCAAACAGCGGTTAAATTAACGGTTGTCTGTGGAGTCCGGTATTCGAGGCTACATAACCCCAAACAGAGAGAGAGAATGAAAGAGAGGGGAGGAGAGAGAGGAGGGGGAGGAGAGAGAAAAGGAATGGGAGAAAGGAGAGGGGAGAGCAAGAGGGAATGAGAAAAAGATGGAGAAAGAGAGGGCTTAGGACAGTTAACTGTTTGATTCAGGTCTTTAACCTAAAGACATACTACCCTCATCAAAGGTTGAGTGAATGTAACGTATCTGAACGTTACTATTATGTTAGTTCTGTGTTCTTTCTGACCCTGTGCTTTCTGCTGCTTGACTGTAGTTACAGTACTACAGTACTGCTTTCCTAAACCAGGACCACTGACTGACTGACTGACTGAGGGAGGGAGTGACTGACTGACTGCCTGAGTGAGTGTGGGACTGACTGACTGACTCTGAGAAGGTGCGCATAGGAAAATGACCCCATATTGTAGCTGATAAAAACACAAGCAGCTCATTTCTGGATTAAGCAGCTGTGGTAGTAAAGCCACTTTAACAATCTGTAATCCACATTCATTGTGTGGCACAACTGACTGTGAAACAATCCCACCTGGATTATGTGCTCCAGAGACAGATCCTGGTAAATGGAAGGAAATGTTGCAGTGTGTGTGTGTGTGTGTGTGTGCTTACCTCCGGTAGCCATAGTGGCTCTCACTGTCACATGGCTGCCCTGGATTGGGCAACAGAATTGGTTGTGTTTGGGTCTGGGTCTGTCCAAATAGGAAGGGCATTGTGTCCCAGACTCTTCCATTGCTTTTGTGTGAAAAGCTCATGTCCAGTCTGCATCGTGAACACAGGGGAAAGGGACATGTGCCAGACTGTCATCAGAAGTGACATCCACCATTCAGCAGACTGCAAATGGAACTACGCAACCTATTGTTCCCATGTTTGGTTTAAAATAGGCTGTAGACAACATTGTATTCTAGTTTAAAATAAAACACTCAAACTGATTCTGGGCAAAAATTCAAAAAACAGACTTTACAAAACATGAAAACAAATGTTTTGTCCCTTCATGATTTGGCACAAATAAGACATGCACTACAACACTGTTTAAGCTGCTTAAACTGTAGAGTGTGGTTCCATTTCACATTTAATCTTAAATTTTAAGTGAGAGCACAGTGGACTTCGAACACAGATTGAAAGCTTTGTAGACTTTTGATCAATGCTTCTGAGACAGAGTGCTTAGTCGAGTTTAGACAGCTGGAAAAAAACACTCAGCATTTTGTGTCTGATCAGATTTATTTGTGATCTCAAAAGTCTGAAATCAAGTGTAATTCAGAAGGAGAGATCAGATTGATTTGGGCTTAGAAAATAGTGGTTTAGATACTGCTGTGGAACATTTTATTTTTCTGTTTGAAAAGTGAAGAAAGTGAAGAAATTCTCTACAGAAAACAAGCCTAAATATAGCTATTTGTTTTTTAAACGCTGAAGCACAGTATCTGTTTATTTGCTAAAATGAAACAGTAAAACACATTGAATGGTTTATTCTAATAATAAGAAAATAAACAGTAATTATGCACTAAAAGTGTGCTCGCATCAGAATGTTTCTAGTCAAAGCCAAAATTCAAGACCCTGTCAAAAAAAATTGTTGTAATTGATTGAACATACTAAACACACAAAGTAAAGCAATAGGCTTCTTATTAATAAGCACTGTTGTTGATTCAGTTGGAACAAAATAAAGCGACACCAAATAAAAGTTTACATAAAATAAACCTGGTAAAATTGTTAATGATTGTGGAGCACAGAATGTGTCAGTGTCAGCCAGCCTCCTCAAAAGTAGAGAAGATGGTCATCCGAGGCAATGAGTTACATTATTTTTTAGTTACAATTTGTTGCTCGTGTCTGCAGGTGACATCAGCCAGCCCACAAGAACTTTCCCACTGTTTCTGATATTCTTCTTTCTTTTTCTGTTGTTTCGCTGTGCTAAGCATATCAAATGTCTTGTTTTCAAGCTGTGACAGACCTGTAGTGGAGACGTTCTTGATTGCTGTGTTGTCTTTTGATACTTGATATGTAAACATTGGTTACAGATTACTTAGCTAAGGTCCCTCATAGAAACTGTGATATGGTTCCACATGGTTGACATTGACATTTTAATCACTATTTCTGTTTTTCATTATTATTTGATTTGATTCGTTGGCTGTTTTCAGCTGAACTTCCAGTGAATCCCTATTACTGTCTCACATATAACAGAATTTGCCCAGGTGTGCCCAAACCTTTTTATACAGATATTTGGGAATCAATCAGATCTGACTATTTACCCTATGAAGAGCCCAACACAACTCTCAGAACTGACTAAATATTTTCATATAGTGTTATTGTGGCTTTTATAGCACTTAGAAATGTATAGACATGTAATTACAATGTACCAAGTCATTTAAACAGTTGCTTGCATATCCCTATATTTCAGTTGAACTAAATACAATATGATATTATTATTATTATTTTTACTATATTAAAACATTAAATTGATAGTTTCTTCCTTATACACACCAAGTCATCTTCATGACAATGCACTGTCATAGGCCCCCTCCATAATGTGTGTATTAGAACACAAGTGGGGTTGGAGAGGAACAGAGTATAGGAGGAGCTTAGAGCAGGGGGTGGAGGAGAGCGAGATGATTTGACAAGATTTAAATGGATTGCTATTTAAAAACTTTAAAGCTCAATATAAACTATATTGCCTCAGCCTATATCCCACTTTGCTTTTTTATTCCATTTTATTTCCAATATTTCTATCCTGATATAGGTTTAAATATTGATTCTCGCAGCCCTGTTTGCTTTCTAGGTTGTGTAGGTGTGAAGACACTTCAACTAAACCCAGACTTCCTGTTCTTTTGACACTGATTCAAACTGCCACCATATGCTGGTGATATCTCAAATGTGAATTATGAACCTGAAGACAGCCTCAGTAAACCATAAATATTTTGAGGAATCAGATTGTAAGTTGTTGCATTTTGCTACAACATTTCATTCAGGAGTTCTAGAAGTTGCTGTGTTGAATGGAGGGGAAAAAACTGTTTTCTTCTTTGATCTTATGAAGTGGATTTACCACTGAGTTAATTTGAATTCAATTCTGTGGAAATGAGTGTTTGCAAATCGGTCTGTGACTTGCATTGAGCACAACCACTGTAGCCTATTAATAATTGTAACCTGACCTAAACCCATTGTTGTGAGTTCTTTTGCTTGCTCTCTCTCCTCCGTACTGCACAAAAATGTAGTTAGATTTTGTTCAAGCAGAAATTTAGATTTAGTCACTGCTTTCATTCACACAAACTCTGGCACATATTAAATAAGGGGGGTGAAAAATCCCTCACTACTCTTTTTGTGAATGCCTCCCCCTCTGTTTATCTCACTCTCTTGTTCTCTTTCACACACACATTTTTCCCACCCATTCCACCACCACCCCCAACTCAGCCTCTCTCTCTCTCATATTCTCCCTCTGTCTCTCAGACTTTGATGTCCCTCCCTCTGCCTACAATCTCTTCCTGTTTCCCTTTTTATATGCTTTTTTTTTTTTTTTTTTTTTTTTTTTTTTTTTTTTTTTTTTTTTTTTTAGCTACACCATTTCTCTCCCCCCCACAAACCACCCCAGCTCTTCTGCCCCCTCCCTAAAACACACACATTGCATCCCCTGGCTCCCTCTTTGTCTGCCTCAGTAAAGCAGCAGAGCCTGCTCAGTCCTGGGGGATTAATGTGTGTATGCCAGTGAAGTGAGGGATGAAAAAAAAGTGGGCAGTGGCAGTAGGGAGTCGTGGATTTGCAGTGTGTGTTGTGTTTGGAGTTTTGGAACTCTGTGGGAGCAGACAACACTGTGTGTGATTGTATGCGTTGGATTGGCGTGCATCAGAATCGGTTTGCAGTTTATATACTTTATTGATTCTTGTAGCAGAAATTATTTAATTAAGTAATTATTATGATGCAACTAAATATGTGTTACAGAGTAAAGTCTTTTTAAATCTGGGAATATTCTGTGAATTTTACTGTAGCTGTGTAAAATGTGAAGTTGGTTTTGGTTTGAGGCTTTTGAGCAACACTTGATTTCGGTTAGCTGATGTAACAGAACTGGCACTCAACACGCTCCTCCAAGCATGTTTGGCTCCTCAGTGACATTCAGTTACTCAGTGGTACTCACTGGTAGAACATCATGTGAATAGTGGAGTACCAGTAGGTGTGAACTGGAATCCAAAAAAAGCAATGGGGGTCTTCACTTTTACCACAGACTTAGCTAACTGGTGAGAGAACCATTTAGCCTAATAGTGTGAGTTTTCAATAGGAAGCAGATAAACATTATTGTTGCCTGTTAATGGAAAATTCTGGAAAAAAAAATTTTCATTAATGATTGATGCATCCCTGGTGGGTTTTGGGACAGCGACACATATAAACTATGCTCTGGACTTAGCTACATCTGTGCTAGAGAATGTCAAGAGTCCACACATGTGTACCACACATGACGACTGTTACACCAAAGACACCTGAGAGTTTTTTCTCTTACAGAGTAGTCAGGAACAGTGTCAGTGTCAATCATGCTGTTCAGGAGAACTGGAATAGAGCACAATTTCTGGTCACATTGTCGGCACACCCATCCTTCTATTGTCCACCATTAATGCCGTTGGGTAAGGTAGGGCTGTGGATGTCATAGTGATCATGTCCTGCTATTAAGTCATGCATATTCCTCTGACAGAACCGCGGGATTCTGTAAACCAGATAATGAAGGGCCTAGATAAAACCTTTTTGACTGAGTGAGCTACAACAACCTGGAATTTCTTACCCACAAGAAAACAGGTTACATGAAGATGAAATGCCTGAATGTACCATTGTGTAGGAAGCTAAAAGGAATATTTCTGTTTTAGCCAAATGTTTTTAAAGTTAGTGTGATGAGAGAGAGAGAGAGAGAGAGAGAGAGAGAGAGAGAGAGAGAGAGAGAGAGAGATGTCTGTTTGAATTTGTTTGATGTTCTGTGATAACTCTGTCCGGTATGTGGCTTCCATGTGAACTCCTTGCCCTGAGGCGATAGCCAAATAAGCTCCTATTTAAAAGAGAACTTCCCCCCTCTTTAACATATGATGTTTTTGCCTTATGTCCCTTTACACAAAACAGCCTGTCTCTTAACAGATTCTTCTACACAGTTAAAATCTCTTTTTTCAACCCCCTTCCTGCCTTACTTTCTGTCTTAAATTTTTCCTTCCTACTTCCGACTTTCTTGAACCAAATTTTAAACTGCTGTGCTGGAGTCACAAATGTGTTGTTGACAGAGATCCACAAGACCAGAAAATGATTGGATGCCTGATTTAGTGTAGACATGTGGAGCAAAGGTGAGGGAAGGTAATTTATTTGGATCCAGAGACATTTCCTTCCTTCACACGAAAATGTTTATGACCTGCTAGCAAGCTTGAGATTAACATTTCAAGACAGTAGCTAGCTGTCTTCATTACGCTGCTGTTGTTGAAGTAACTTATGATTTAAAGCTGGTTATAAGAGTTTGAGGCTAGAATACACAAAATTTAGCCTCCAGTCAAATCACAGATTTTTTCTTAGGCCTTATTAAGTTAAAAGCAGAGCACGAAGAAGCTAAAGCTGGGGAAATGGATGTGTATTTATTCTAGGCAAAAAACTAACAGATCACCTTTACCATCTCTTTTGGTAGATACCACACACTGCAACAAGATATCTGTTACGGAATAGATTAATAATTCAAAATAGCTTTTCTATTCTACTCTATGCTATATAATCTTATGGTGATACTGTTTTAACATTTACATTTCTTGCTTATTTAAATAAGTGAAGTTAGACAAACTTATGCTTGCTCCTCCTCCACAAGCGAGAGTGCAAATGCTCTTGTTCCATTATTCAGGGGAATGTCAGGAGCCTGGGTCTCTCCTGATTTAATTGCAATCTGCCACTTGCCATGGTTTCTGAACCTTAATGTCCCTTTAACAGCAAAGCGTGTATCCCTCACGTAGAGGTCGTGGTTTATTTGAAAACTTGAATGAAGAAACGGTGCTGATATCTTGTCGGGCCTGTGGACATTCTGACTTTAACATCATAAGTCCCTTTGCTCTTAGTGTTTGGATAACCCTTGGTATAATGACTGTTGTTGGTAGCATCTGAGTTTCAGGGTGTCCTTAAGGAACAGGAAGGTACACAAGGGTGGGAATAGCACTTGAGTAAGAGATAAAAGTATGTTCTTGGTGTCCAGCTGTGTCCTAACTCAAGAGAAACAACTGCAGTTGAGTTGGGTAAATGAACTGCTGAGAAAAATTATAGAGCTGAGAGTAGCTGCAAGTTAAACTGCTAAAAGAGCTGTGAGGGAACTCAAGCTCATCATTTTAGAGTCAGCAGCATGCCCAAATTCAGATTTTGTTATTCAGAAATGACTGATAACATCTGGGGTGCGCATGTTATTAATCCCTGAATGCAACTGGATCCTTCAAGTTATCCTGATCTACAGTTCAAGTATTGCTGCCTACATTCTAAAAGGAAGTAAATAGTTCCCACATTTAATTGAGGTCGGGAAGGGTGTGTTTATATTAAGAGTACAATAACTAATCAGCTAAAATAAACAGAAAAATTTTAATTCATGATAACAAGGAATGGTTTGGGATGCTTGTGAACCAATCAATTGTGAATTAATAACCAAAGCTTAACAACAAAAGAGTGGAAAACAGTTTTACTGCAGCCATTTATTTTTACAGTAATATTTCCCTAAATCCCAATGCAAAACTGCAGTGACAGCATACAGACTGAACAACTGTTTAAATCTGTTCATAAGGCAGCACAACCACACATCTTTGGAGTGTAGAATTATGGTAGTGCAAGTTGTGGGAGCCTCATTTAAACACAAACCGAATGTAAATTTTAAATCTTCCAGTATGTGAACTCAGAGGTGTTATACACAATGAAACCAGTCACTGGTTGAATATAAACAGGAGTTGTGGTGTACATTTGTGGATAAAGTCTTGTCCTTCAGCAAAAAATTTGCAAATGCAGTAAACAACCTCAAACTAAATTTAAAAGCTACATAAGAGTTATTTGGTAGTAAAGAAATTAATAATCTGAATAATTTATAGATTATAGGTTATACTATATTGACATTGACATCTAAATACCTTTATAATCTGGTTCCACACTGAAGGCTCTCAATTGTTTTGTTACCTTTTGAGCTCTTGATTGCAGTAGGTTATGAATAATGTTTGTTAATGGCTCCTAGAAGTTACCAGAAAGGAACTGTGCCAGAACAGCAAAAAAAAGGCCAGGACTGGGTTGCATTGGATTTGTATACATTTATTCTTAAGTTTGTGTATAAGGTCTTGATTCGTAGTCACCACTATTTAGGTTCAAACTATCATTAGAATAAATCTGGTTGCACCAAAAATCTGTATGAAACATTGAATAAGAGTAACAATAGCATCAGCCAGGCTTTAACAGTATGTTTTAGTGCATAGTTAATTAGTTTGTAAATCATATGTTATTATTTATACATGTAAATTCTAGAATAGCTTTGTGTTATCAGAAACAAAAACAAAACCAGAGCAAACCGATGCCAAAGTATTGAACCTTTCTAAAGATACAGGGGGAAAAAACTAGACATATTTTTGTTGCTTTCACATCTTACACCTACCTAGGCGTAAGAGTAAATATTTAGTACCTACTGGCTCCTACATATATACTCAATTGTGTGGTACAACCTTTTTTGATTTAGTAATGCATAAACCTGAACTTAGAAAACACTTCTTTTACAGCTAGCCTACCTTTTGAACTTCACTTTTAACAGTCAGTTAAAATGTGCATGTATATGTCTTGTTTTACTTGTTCAAGATGATTATGATAAAACATCATACTCATCTTGAATAGGTATCGGGCAAGAATATGTATTGCTGTAATTGATGATGCTGCATCAATATTTTGTCATTCCTTTTCTGTAAATTTTTTATTTAATTTTTGATTTCCATTCAGTACTTCAGTTTAGCCAACCATATTTCACCAAAATATGGTTACTTATGTTGGTTAGCTATGTGTCCTAATTTCAGTCACAAAAGATCAGGGGTGCTTTGTCATCATAACTCCAGAGCCAGAATGAGTTCAACTTTCAAACCCATGTTCCCATCAAGAAAGAGTAGTTAAACCAGAATGACTGAAATACTGAGCATTTATTACAGACAGCCTGAGTATAAAACAAAAGACAGAGTGGACAGCATTAAAAGGAAAAGAAAAATGTGATCTGTACACACATGCCGCAAAACTCAACTACAGCTACACTCACTATATTTTACCCATAATGCAGTGCGTTGCAAAACCCTCTTATATTCCCATTGCCCAGTAGATATGAATTATAAAGGGATTCTGCAGCACAGTTGTTGTAAATGGTATCCGAAATTCCCCTAATTGATGTTGGTGTTTGTCCCCTATGTATGAACCATAGCGACATATTTTATTTCTGCAATTTTTTAATCACATATCTTTGTCTAAGGAATGGTATAAATATAACAGATAACTGTTTAATATCAGAGATCAGTATACTTTTAAATAGAAACTTGGATTTCTTCCGAAGCTGAACTACTGACTATAAAAAGGCTGCTTAATTTCTCTCAGGCTGGAGTTTCCGATTTAAGCCTAAATGTTTGCTCTTCAGTATGTAAACCTGTGGATATATTTTTGCTGTACTACATATGATGATATACAGTTTGCTATTAAAAATGTAAGGAATATGAAGTAAAAATTAAATGCATTGATTTTTTTAAAAGAAAAATTTGTTTAGTTTAGTCAACTTATAAATAGATGATAGATTAATAGATAGAAAAATAGTTGTTAGTTTTAGTCTTGTTTGTTTAGACTTGTTTTAGTCTGTCATTAAAGCAAAAGGAATACAGAATTCATGTCCAAATGTAAAAGATGCACATTTCCCTCAACTTATGTTGATAATGGAGATGGTAATGAAAAACTTAAATTCATTGATCAGACATTTGAACCCCACAGTGTGTAGCAGTTTTCCTATCATTTGAAATAATGGTGACCTACAAAAAACAACATCCATTTAGAAGGCTTGTCATGATAACCACTGTTTTATACAAGATAAACATATCAGCTCATTAGCATCTGTCTTTGGATCACAAAATATACTGGTCAAAATTAATCCAGTTTTTCGAGTGACATATCAGATCACTTTCTCTGACCTCAGGATAAAGGAAAAAAGGAGATGCTCCACTAACATGTCACTGTGAGGTCACTTCAGATGCCCAGTGTTTTACCTCCAGTCTGCAGGAGTGCACAAGGTCAGGCATGGTGTGCATGGCAACCTATATCCAACAATTCTTGTTGTTTCACAATGGGTGCAACTCATACATGTTTGTTTCTATTACTTTGGAACACAAGTTACATTCTTGTTCAATTTTGGCAGTTTATTTATGGTTCACACATATGCCAATCAATTCTTGTTGCCGTCTCCTCTGTGTTTATAAAAGTGCCATTGATGCATTGCTCATTGTGTGACAGGTCTACTATACAGATTGGAGATCACTGATGTTTGGTGATTTTTATGTTATTGAAATTATTGTCAAATCAACAAAAGATCTCAAGGAGTTGTAGCTTCCCCAATAGCCTTCAGCAATTCTGTTCAGCACATGGTGAATGAGCAGCATTTACTGCTCTGAATAATATGAGAAGTGGTTTTCTGTTATAGATGGAACAGACTGAAATGTGCTGTCAGGGAGGAGGACAGAAACACGATTGCTTCAGACAGACAGACAGTGACAGTAGCGCACCACAGATAAAGAAGAGAGGATTGAGACTGAGACAAAGCAATCGACATGGGGGTTCACAGAGATACAGAAAATGCTGGCTGATCAGAGAGAGAGAGAGAGAGAGAGAGACAGAGAAAATATGTGTAGGAGACTAGGGCTCTAAACAGCATACAGACGTCATGGTTCAGTCCTCTTTTACACTACTATGCTTGCAGGTGATTGCTAAGAGGAGTACAGGACATGTGGCAAACTGGTTTCTGTGGAACTCACAGTTGTGATCTTTGGTTCTGCAGTATGTTGATCAATGTTTGCACACACCTATAAGCTGCACATACTATGTATTCTCTGTGGGACTGTGCACACGGAACTCTAACTTGTATACTTTGAGAGTTCGGAACAAATTGCCAGCTGAGAATTTGCTTACTGTAAATGTGAATAAGGAAGTTTCTATATGTAGATGTGGCCCAGCATGACTTAAGTGGAATTAGAATACTGCTGACAGCCATTCATTTGCTTATTTACTGCATGTGTTCCCCGGTAATGATCTATGGCTTTCACTCCTGTTCACTTTTGCAACCTCTTTACTCCTGAATTATTCATGTCTTAAGGGCCCTTTCTACATCATCCATTTTTAATAGGTGAGAATCTGGTATTCCGTACCTTTGTATTGACTAATGGACACAACCTGGAATTTTATGCTGTATTCCCGATCTGGTTGAGATCTCTCTGCTCATAAGAAAGATTAGTTTCAAAGGGCAGTTTCATGCCCTTGGCCATGTATGGGCATTTTCCAACAGGATGTGTCACCACCTCCCTGTTTGCCTGTGATCTCAAATTTAGGTGAATTAATTGTGTTACAGAGTTTGTTCATCCGCATGAGGTTAACCCTAGTGCCATTGTTGACATAATTATGCTGGTAGTGGTGCTAGCCTGTGAGCACTGTATCCTTCTGTTGAGTCATGGCGAAGAGAAGGCACAGCGTCAGGAACTGCAGAGAGAAGGGGCTGGCTGTCGGCTGCAGGTGCTCTAAGGCCTGACCTCTCCACTCACAGAGCTGCATCCTAATGGCTAGCATTTTTTCTACCAAGTGTTCACCGAGCATAGAAATGGATTTTGCATGCTCTTCAGCCAGCTTTCTCATTGTAGGTCTAATGGTCAGTTGTAGCTGAAGGGATGGTGCCTGGTGTAAAATGCTCAGACTGCAATGAATAGGGGATGATCTGCTGTGACATTCACGTTGAGTTGCTTCTGTTGTGTGGATGAAGTGGAACTGCCTTCCATACAAAAATTTCCTTGAAATTCAACCATTTAGGGAATGGTTGAATTTTGTTATTTGTTATACAACAGGGTCTCTCAATCTGTGGGCCAGGGACCACCAGTGGGCCATGTAGCACTTTCCTTAGGGGGAGGCAATAGTCTTTAGTGGGCTGGTAATGCCAATTTAAATCATAAAAGTTTACAATAAAGTTAAAATCGAAGAATCAATCTTGTCCAAACTATGAATATTACAAGCATTAATAGTAATGCACAAATAATAACCTATATTGCAAATTAAATCTAACCAGTGCCACCATAGGCACCTTATGCAGACAGCGAGAAGATGCAGAGAAGTTTCTTAAATGACATACATAGACAGGTTTTAGACAGAATTAAAGACATCCACATTTTGTAACTAGATATGTTGTCTGATATTCGTCATGCATCTTTTCTGCTCAACATTTGGGACATTTGTTTTCATGGACATGTTACTTTTAAGCCCTAATTCTGATGTTCTCAGTGTCCACACTTGAGAATTAAAGTTAAAAGCAATTTTAAATTAGTTATGCTTTCTAGTTATGAACAGGTGGGCTGTGAGTTGGAAAAGGTTGAGTAGTACACTATATGTACAAATGTTTGTGGACACTGGATCTAATTTTATTTTATTGTTATATAGCCCCCCAGCATTGAGCTGTGAAGCAGTGGAACTGTATTCTCTGGAATGATGATGCTCCATCCAATACTGTTGGGATGGTCGGTTGAGGTGGGGTAGTGATCATCCAATGTCCTGTTGCTGAAAGTAATCAAGTAATCAATCAGTAATCAAAGTCCACTTGCTTCAACAAAAGCAGGATAAACGTTTTTTCAATATCCTTGATTTCAGAAGAATGAGTGTCCCAGTATGTTTGTCCATACAATGTCTAAATAATCTCCATTTTTCTTTTATTATAGGTGTCTGTTTGAGGGAAGCAGTGGACTGTAGTCAGAATAAAAAAAACTTATCTTGCCTTATGTCGTCATTCTTCCTCCTGGCGTTGTCAGTTTCTACATAGCTCATTACAGCTGACTAAGCCTACGTATGACTGTGTGAGTCTCTGGGTTTTTTTAGTTTTGTTTTTGTGCTGCTTTGGGGATTTAAATCTGTAGGGACTCGTGCCTGATTTAAGAGTTTAGTTAAGAGTTTGCCCTCTTTTTCACCATCACAGTATTTAAGGGCAATTCAGACATGCTCACCAGCCTCTCTTTGTCCCCTGTGATGGGACATAAATTTAGCTGGGCTTTGAGACAGCATGCGACAAATGTTCACTTCTTGCACATGGTAACCATAGTGACAAGCATGCTAAGCACAGCTAGTTCCAGCGGTGATGTGTTTTAAATATATATTAAGAATGTTTTTTAACATAGAATGTTCTTTAACATAGAAGAAAATGCTGCTTCACAATTAGCTGACAGTAGAAATTAGCAATAATAGCTGTTGCTGCTTCCAGAATCACTTTAAAAATCTGTCATGAATACAGAGAGTTGCATTGATTGCAAAGTCTGACCAGCTGTTTCCAAGATTGGCTGTGTCTGATTTTGGCAGCATACACAAATATTACAAATAAAATATAAATGTCTTTCTTTTATTTAAAAATCTGAAATATATAAAAATAAACTAGCTCTTAAACCATTCTTTCTATAAACTAATATAAATTGTTTAGATTATTAATTAGAAATAATTTAGAAATTGGTGTGGTATGTGTATCACTAGCTCAGATTAAACAGTTCTGGTACAGCACCGTTTGAGGGGTATTGCCTGGTTTGTATTGTTTTTGTTGGCAAATGCATAAATAAACCTATTTCCTCAACTACAGAAAACTGATGATCCAGTGCTGTGAACTTTATGATTTTCCTCATAATAGCTTTGGTCTTTTCATTGCTGAAGAATGTTAGCAGAGGTTTCTGGCTTCGTGCTGTACCTGAAGTTTTGCTAGGTTTAGCCTCTTTGCTAGCTTCTTCATATTGAGGATGTTCAGCAGAATCATGGTGTTTACATACCTCATATTTTGCTTTAAATACTTTGAGAGTTGTTTCATCATTGCTGCAGGTTTTGCACATTCCAAGGTGTTGTCGCATTGACTCATTGTGGCAAAACGTGTGTGAGTGTGTGAGTGAGTGTGTGAGTGAGTGTGTGAGTGAGTGTGTGAGTGAGTGAGTGTGTGAGTGAGTGAGTGTGTGAGTGAGTGAGTGTGTGAGTGAGTGTGTGAGTGAGTGTGTGAGTGAGTGTGTGAGTGAGTGTGTGAGGGAGTGTGTGAGGGAGTGTGTGAGGGAGTGTGTGAGTGAGTGTGTGAGTGAGTGAGTGAGTGTGTGAGTGAGTGAGTGTGTGAGTGAGTGAGTGTGTGAGTGAGTGTGTGTGTGAGTGAGTGTGTGAGTGAGTGTGTGAGTGAGTGTGTGAGTGTGTGAGTGAGTGTGTGAGTGAGTGAGTGAGAGAGAATTGAATAATTGTGTGGTATGCGTGTGAATTTGACACAGAATTGGATATTTGAAATTGATTGGCTAGAATGTTCTTATCATTCCTACTGATCAAACTTAACTAAACAGTCTAAAAGGCCTCCAGGAACCACACAATTATTTTATATATTATTTTAATATATTTTAAATATATTATTTTAACAAACAATGACTAACATTTCAGGTTATGAACACTGGCAAAATTTGCTCACCTTTAACTCTTTGTACAGCTGTGGATGTCTGTGTTTGAGGTGCTTAGCTAAATTTTTGCTTTCCTCCTTTTGCTAAAAATGTTCTCAAACTTAATTTACATGTTGGATTTATGCTGTCATTAATTTGGCCCTAGTCATCAGACTGAAACCCAAACTGTTTCCAAATATGACTTTTGGGAGAGAAAAAAAGAGCTGATCTGATTCTTCTCCAACTTTTCCCTCTTGTTATTGTAGGAAACAGGAAAACAAGAACTGTAGCATTTTCAAAATTTTGGTATCAACTTGGTACTGAAAGTCTCGGTTTTCATGACATCTCTAAAGTGAACAATGCAGTTGTCAAGAACAAAAATAACCCTGAATGATTTACTGATTGAATGTAGGCAAATGGAAGTACCATGCTATTCATGACACCTACTAAAATGGCATACTCTTTTCTTTTGTAGGTTTTACCTGAAGATGCTCCTCCCCTTTTGAGGCAAGACATTCTTGCTGTGAAATGGTTGCATTTATAGTTCACTTTTTAGATTGAATTCAGTTTGGGGATTTACTGATTGAATCGCCTTTGAACGGACTGCGAGAAACAGTATGTATGAGAAGGAGCGGAGTGGTGAAAGGACTGAGAGCTGCCTTAAATTATCAGAATAGTGAGTGTTCTGTGCACCTGAGTCTCTGTGAGCCTAACAAAACCAGGAAAAGAAGAAAGGAAGGCTTGAGGAAGAGGGGGGTTTGGTTTGCCCTCTGGCAGAAAGGTGAAGGCCAGTGGTAAATTTGTACAAAGGTCTGTACAAGAGGGTGTCCACTGCGAGAGAGAGACGGGGACTGACGCAGAGCCAGAGCTCAGGAGGGGGCGGCGGTGGAGTGGGGCCGGTCATTCGCCATGGCGACAGACCCCGGAGAGCCCACTGCCACGGAGGAGTCGTCCGGAGAGAAAGCTGATGGAGAGAGGGAGGAGGAGAGGGCACAGGGGAGCCGGGCTGCACAGGAGAGAGAGCGGACACGCAGCACCCCCTCTGACTTCCCCTCCAACCAGACACAGGAGAGGAGAGCTGGGCGAGGAGAAGGTGCAGGAGGAGGAGAAGAAGATGGTCAGGAAGTGGAGACACCAGCCAGACCCATATCCTTTTCCACCCCGTCGTCCCCGGCGGCTGGTGGGCCCCGCGTGAGGCGTGAGAACAAGCGCTTTTTCCGCAAAAGTGTAGAGATCTGTGAGGAGGAGGATGAGCTTGAGGAGGCTCCTGATGCCCCTCACAGTGCCCCTCATTTTGAGCGTCGTGCCTCAGACTCCGTGTTCAGCAGCGGAGACCAGCAGCTACCAGTGAGTGCCTCGGCTGCGTTGGGTGAGGATGGCACCCATGGTGGTGCCCAGGATGCTGAAAAGGGTGCCCAATCGGCTTCTGCTCTGAAGGGGAAGGAGCGGGACCGTGAGCAAGAGGAGGAGGCAGAGATGAAGGCAGTGGCAACATCGCCTGGGGGCCGTTTTCTCAAATTTGACATTGAGCTTGGTAGAGGAGCCTTCAAAACGGTTTACAAAGGCCTGGACACAGAGACCTGGGTGGAGGTAGCCTGGTGTGAATTGCAGGTGAGTAAAGCCACTTCAGCATTACTGAACTGCTGGACTCCATTTGTGTGATGTGATTTGTTGTGATTTAAGCTGCTTTAATTGAGACTAGTATATAAAGTGTGCAAACATGTCACAGAGATGGGACAGTTAACAAAGATCAAAAATTTGATAGAAATTTGATCTTCCCCATCAGTAAATGTGTTTTTTAGAATCTCTGTGTAACACAGGATGGGATCCAGATTTCTTTTCAGTGTTCCCAACCATCGCATATCTTGACATATTTTAGTACTCCTTTCTTTCTAATGAGAAAAGCAGAATCAACAGATGTGAGAAAAAAACACATACTATGGTATACCTAAAACAGCTATCTTGCTGCATCCCTACTTCTCAAATGCCAAGACATTTACACAGTACTATATGTAAAGGGCTCTCAAACAATTCATAAAGTATAACAATAGTTCTAGATAATCATGTTAAGTTGTGAAGACTCTGAGTGGCTCAGCTGTCTAAAGCACTACCACTATGAACACAGTTTTGAATCCCAGATCACGTTGCTTGCCATCAGCAGCCAGACTCAGAAGGAGAGCAAAGTTGGCCTGTTTTCCCTCTCAGGGTGGGTAGATGGCACTCTCTCCCTACATCACTTTAAATGTGATGCACAGGCTTCTGTTAGCCATTGTATCAGAGCTGGGGACTCGGCACTTCCCTCCGAGCACATTGGCTGTCCAACAAGGATGCAAATGGTGGTTGTTTATTTCATGTGTATCAGAAGAAGTATATGCTTGTCCTCACTCTCCTAGTGTCTGGAGCGTCGCGATAATGGGGTTGGAGATTTGGCACTTACAATTTCACAGACAGAAAATCAGGGGTAAAAAAAAAAAAAAAAAGTTGTGAACTTAGGTTCATTGTGTCTACAACCCTATTTGGACAGGATTAGTTTAACAGGACATGGTGACGGTGTAAATTGAGCAACCACTTTCACCTCAGTTATTTATACAGATATTTATTATTCCACTTCTCCAGGTAAAACTAGTGCATCTGAATAGGGATTTATTTTTTTATTTTTTAGTCAGACTATACCTTCTATAATTTAGCTCAGTATTTTCAGTAATGTGATTAGAGTGTTCACCTAAAGCAGAACATAAAAATCAGTCTCTTTTTCTTTATGCATTCATTATAGTCGCAGCTGTACATCCACACACCATGTACAGGCTATATATACCAAAGATTTGATGATGTGCTGGCAATGTACACAATGACCACTGAAATTAACCATACACAGAGATGACCTGAATTAGCTTTTCTTGGTTGGCTCACAAAAGGATGACCTTTAGTCAGCTATTGTCAAACAATGTAATCAGTGTATTTCAATGTAAAAAATGTTTTTCACCTGTATCATGTGTTTCTCCCCAAGTGCTCTGCCCTAGCATGAATGAGGATGATGTTTCTTAGGAGTTTTTCAGGGCCTATTAGAGAAATCTTAGCCTTCTGTGCCCTTGCATTCTGTTTGAAACGTTTCACAGCAGAGTGCCTTGAGAAGTAGAGAGAAAAGAGTTTCAGAAGTCAGGCTGAATAGCTCCATAGTTTACACACTGAAAGTATCCGTGGGAGAACAGAGTCAAGCCTACTTACTGTGCAGTGAACTACAGAAATGATGCAGTGCACAGTAGATCGCTTGTTTTTCATGTGGATTGTTTGACTTTTTCTCTGTGCTGAATACTTGCAGCACAGAACATTGTATTGTGTTTACTGAGAATGCATGCAAACTACTTTTTTGCATAATTGACTCATGGGCAAAAGCTGCCACCACTGTCAACATACACTCTATGTCCAAATGTCTTTGGAAACCCCAACTACTGAATGCATTCTGCGGCTTTAAGTTTGCACCCATTGCAGACACAGATGTGTAAATGCACACAAACAGGTTGTTTGTGTACAAAGGTTTGGCCAATAGAATGGGACTCCAGGCAGAGGGAAATGAAGCTCCCCCAGCATTCAGCTGTGGATCAGTGGAACTGTGTTCTCTGAAATGTTGGTGTTCAACCAATACTTAGGATGCAGTGGGGTAGGGATCATTGACATCCTGATCTTACTAATGCACTATTGCCAAATGCAATCAAATCCAGTAGACAGTAGAGGCAGTTACTCCAACAACAGCATGGTATATATTTTTTAAAGAGCACTGGTGAGAAATGTGGTAAAAACACAATCTGGTAGCTGATTTACTGTTTTTTCTGATGGTGTATGGCTTTACACAAAAATAGTTCCTGCTTGCCAGAGAATCTTGAAGAAATGGAAAAAGCTTTATGTTTCATTGTGTTATGATGTCTGTGGAGACATGGAGTCAGTTAGCCAGCATACTACCAGTGAGTGGACAAGGGTTGCTAGTGATTTTAGATGATGATCATAGCTGGTGTGGTAGTGATTTGACTGTTGCTGGTGCAGAAACATCATGTTACCCATGTTTCACTGTCAGTCACAATCAATCGACCAGTGGCCACACTTCCAGAACAATGAAGATCACAAAGAATGGAGGTGGTGCTAAAAGGCCACTGGCATTGCTTTCTAACACTCCTGATCTCAGAAGAAACAACGAACATGCAGGTTTCCCAATACTTGTCCACATAGTTTATAAGCTGTCATAACTATGTGCATAAGTACTGTATTGAGTATTGATTCCACTGAACTGTACTGAAATAGGTATTTGAGACAAGGACACAGCTGTTCTGAGGACATGTCTTATTTTAATCCTC
This sequence comes from Acestrorhynchus altus, assembly GCA_034509495.1. NCBI lineage: Eukaryota > Metazoa > Chordata > Actinopteri > Characiformes > Acestrorhynchidae > Acestrorhynchus > Acestrorhynchus altus. Next base: position 6,728,349 of record CM067518.1, on the reverse strand, counting down.
CGGTGACTATTGGCATGTAGAGAACCCTAGATCAGAGGTAGTGGGCCTCTGCCATACATCTCACTGCAGTGAAATGGCCCTGACACAATGTATGCCAGTCAAGCCTATATGTGGAGGTGAACACCAGAAGCTTGTTAAATCAGCTTATCAATTAAAAGGGTGAGGTTGAGTGTAATTCACATGTTTCTCAAGTGGCTTCTCAAAGATTAGAGAAAAATTGAATTAACTGTTGGAATGTATTCTTTTTGCCTTGTATGTGTTTGGATATTTTGAAAAGAAAAATACTTTTCTGTCTTTTTTCTTTTTCATTTTACACTCTTTTATTCCAAAGTGGGCCATGTTTCTATGTTGCTCATCTGATAAATCACAAATTGATAATGAATCTTAGTATAAATTAGGATTGTCATTTAGTGATAGCAGCCATGCCTTGCCTTGATTTGGTTTAAATGGGGGTCAGTTTGACTATTATATGAGCTGGGTGTGATCATTGATCATTTGCTTAATAACTGGGCACCTGCTTTAGCAGCATGGTGTTAACACACTCAATGTGGCAGATAAAGCTGCATTTCATAATTGTACATATTTAACATCTTATTTGTAGTATATTTAAATTGCTATACTACAGGTTGCAGTAGTCAGGCTTAATATTACTCCAATATTAGCCAATAATAGAAACAATAGATTAAAATGTTCTATTTTATCTATTGACAGAAAAGAGACCTCAAAAGGGGCTCAAAACTTAAACAAATATATGTATACAATATTTATATAAAACAAATACATGGTATGAGCCACTCACATAGTGTTAACATGTCAGGGGTGGAGCTTGCCTTTTCCGTATATACAGTATGTATAATTGTAAACGTGACTGCTGTAAAAATATGACAAAAAACATCTGCAATCATGCATTAAACAGTGTGGTATGATGTTAAAGTTATAGAATTTTGCCATTTGGTCAAAAATGCAATAAGAAGAGTCTGAGAGAAACAGCCCATATGAGTGGAAGTAGCAGGCTGTGGCTATCTGTACTTTGAACAAGTGAAATAGAAATGAAGCTCAACTATAGGCACAAATATTCAAACCAACTAAAGAAGTCTGAAGAACACTGAAGAGTGTCTGCTTCCATGCTCAGAATCTTCACCAAATAAATGTGATGTTTTAGGCATGACTCCAGCTGTTTGCATGAGTCACATTTGTCTGGAGTGAAATTTTATGATTGAGTGAATTGTTCTTTTTGCCTCCTGCGTTGTTCAATCTCAACACGTTGTTCTTACTTTTCTTCTTGCTGTAGAGATGATTGCAGGTATTGATTCATTTCCAGCACATTTGATTGGATTTACCTCACAGACTATCTACATTTCTACCAATCCATTAGGGCACTGTGTTAATTGTGCTCGATGCATCATGCATCGAATGTCAGCAAGCCCAGTATTGCTGTGGAAATTGCAACAAAAGTTTTACTGGCAAAGAAGGTAGTTCAAGATCCAAGTGGTTGATCCCTAAAACATTTTTTTAAGTTTATCTGTGTTCAAAATCACTCTCTGTGATCATCATGGTTTCATGATTAAAATAAAATGGGAAACTTCTGTAAATATTGATTTTTCATTTTCCAAAAAGAACACAAAACATATTTGAGCCATTTTTCTTGTTACACAGCAATGAGAGAGGACATGAAGAGAGTCAACAAAATGTCCATTACCAAATCTATACTCCCAGCTCTCATGATACCATGCAAATCCAAACTTTACTTGATTACAACACTACAGGTTTCCGGGTAGAACACATGCTTGTAAATTTTGGTTTCATTGCATCCTAGCTTTGTGCATAGCGTAACACGTACCATGTATTTTTTGAAGAACGTCATGCACCAAACCAAGGCTGTACACCTGTACACCCTGTTTGGATTTTCAGCATTTTATATGTAGCACAACCCTCATCTGGATTAAATGTGTTTAGTATACTGACCTTCAGTCAGTATACCTTCAAAATTCTTTGTTAAGATGCTCTGTAAAAGTATGTTGCCATGGAACTATATACTGCACACTATTCCTATATTGTTTCTAGTGTGACACTGTAATAAATTGCCTACTCTGCTTAGAACTCTGTTTCAGCAGAGCCCTTGCATGAGCTTCATATGGGTTTATATATTTTGTTTATTAAAAATGCTTATACCACCTTTGTTGGCTTAGCTGTCTGTACTGTCCAGACAATGTTTTATAACTTTGGAGCATTGCCACCCCACCTCATTCCCTACATCCCAACTCATCCTAAAAGTATTGAATTGAGCTCCATTCCACAAAACACAGTTCCACTGCTCTACAACTCTGTGTTGTGGGGCTTATACTCCTCTAGCCCAAACCAGGAATTAGGCACACTGCCACTAGGCTTGTGTTTATCTGCTCCAGAGATTCCTGTTCTACTGACAGTACTTCTTTACATGGATCAGACAAGCTGTACATGTATATTTGCACAATTGTGTCAGCAATGGGTGCAATGCAAAGTAGTTAATGCTTTCGTTAGAAGTATCCACAATTTTTTTTTACATACATTGTATATATGTGAATAATGGAAAGCTTTTGTGCCACACTGTGGCCTGCATAATGAGTTAACACCAGTGGCATGATGTCATTTATTGAACAAATGGGTTGTCATGATAATGAGTTTCATAGAGGACCAGGGATGCTGCTCTAGTTGATTTTGCCCCCCCAGGATGTAACTATTGACAGACAGAGTACTTATTAGGACAGTTAGAGAACAAGCACAGTAAGTGTCTCAACCCTGGTCCTGGAGGCATCCCTGTCCTGCTCGATTTCGCTTTAACATCCCCCCTGTAACTCTGAAGAGCTTGTTAATGAGCTGATTAGTTAAATCAGGTGTGGTGGGAGCAGGGAAAGCTCTAAAATATGCAGGGTATGGGTGCCTCCAGGATCAGGCTCGAGATGTACTGGAATAGAGGAATATTAAAGCATGTACTGACACAGTGTCGGAAAGGAAAAGTTGTCATGGGTTTTATTCCATGTTCTTCTGCAACTTGCTTGTTTGCTTTGTGTTTAAGAGCTCAACAATCATGTGTTTGACTAGGAGCTAATTCCACACAGAAGCCTGGGCTAATCTGTGAGTTTGAGTAGTCTGTGTAGGTCAGACAGCCTGTACTCTTCCTTCCTCATTCAGCCTTGACCTCAAGCTTCACATTAGCGGCCAGTCCACCAGGTAACTCCCTTACGTTCATTCTACGAGCCACTAGTCCTGGTCAGAGATAGCAACATCTGCTGCTCTTTCTTTTCTCGAGAGGGAGAGGTGTATATTGAATAGTTATCATGTCTGAAATACATTTCTGACCCTTAATCTGACTTATTATGTGTGAATATTAGACTATAGTATTGTTATAGTAAAACATAGAGATAAGAAGCTAAAGATCAAATTATTTGGTTGCAGGTCCTTGTTACTAGGAGCAGGATTTCTATGAAAGAGATGAGTGCATGATGCAGCCAAAACAGAGAAGGAAGGCCTACTGCCCTGGCGCTGTACCCATCCTGAGTGCATTAATGTGAAATATCATTCGCAGACGAATCAAATGCATAATGTAATACCGTCTGAGTCTTAACTGCTGCAGAAATATTCCCAGCATTCCTTTGCTGTTTCAAAAATGTGAATGGAACCCTTGTTAAAAGAAGAAAGTATAAAATTAAAGGAAGATATTATGCCTGTACTACATGCTGCTCTAATGAGCTCCTGTGAACCTGTCACAGGCAGAGAGGGGGTAGTGATAGTGTGTGTGAGAGTGATGAGCCAAACAGAGGATTAACATGGCATCACTCCCAGGAGAGACTGTGTGTTTAATTCTAACTTTGCACACAGACACAGTGTGTTCTCTTGCTCTATCTCTCTGTCTCTCTCTGTCTTTCTTTGTCTCTCTCTCTCCCTCTTTCTGTGTTGCAAATACACACCCTGACATGCAAATGCAACCATGACACAAATGCCTGAAGGATTGCTTAATGAACACAGGGTATAAGTTCATTTTCATTTATCATGAAATTGCTCCTAATGACCCTTTACCTAGCTATTTCTAATTCTAGGAATGTATTGAATTGTATTTCTATGCGTTAGAATTTCTATCATGACTCTGCCTCAGGTTTCAGCTGTCTAGCTGTGGTTTGAGGTTATGCTGAAGAATCCCAAGGTAGTCCTCCTTCCAACCACTTTTCACAACAGCTTCAGAATATGATGCTGCCACCACCATGCTTAACTGGTACACTGTTCTTGGGGTTCAATACCTCAGCTTTACTTCTCCAAACAGTGTCTCTGCTGATCATAAAAGTTTCCTCCAGAAGGCTTTTTTTAATCATGTGGTCAGTCATACAGTAGTAAACATTAGTCAAGCTTGAAGTTGTCATTTATGCAGCCAAGGTTTCTCATTCATTTTGACAGATCAGAAGTCCATGGCATTGTTAACTGTAGGCAGAGGCACTTTCATTTTATGACAGACTTGTCCTGTGGTGGTTCTTGGGTTTTTTTCTGACCTTGCTTTTTCTTTCAGCTAAGTGTTGGAGTTTGAGTCTTTTTCTTAACCATGGCAAAGTAATGACACATCTCAATACTTTTTCTTTTAATATTCCAATACTTGCAGTCTGCTATTGTTTAGAGGTGGCTCCAAGATACATTCCTGTCTGGTGTAAATTTATGATCTGTCTCAGATCTACCTTTAGCTCCTTGATCTTTCTCAGTCATACTGTATTGACCCATGCAATGAATGCTGTCAAATAAACCCTTTTTATGTGGGCACAGAGAAGCTACCACCTGTAGTCAGTCATACTATCTGAGAGGAAGTTCACACTACAGGTGAACTCTTTTTAAGGCTGTTCACACTACCTTATACTTCTGAGTAGTTCACTCTCCCAAACCCTCTGGGAGCAGACATGTATGCGCAAGGTCTGCTTCCAGAGGGTTGCTTTCATTTTCACCTGCATCACAGGAGCTGTCATAGAGCTGCAGTTACTGACAACTGGGCTTTTTATTTAGATAAAGAGCGTGCTGTTTGGCCACTACTTTGGTTTGCCTTTTTGCTTTATTTAAATGTTACTTTCAAGCACTTTATTTCACTTAATGCTGCAGCAGATATCTCCTGCAGCTATGTTTAGCTATTTCATTAAAAATGGCTCATTTTTTCATTAAAAAAAAGATCACTGTATATTTTTGTCACCCCAAAATATTTGAGGTCTATATCACCACTGAAAGTCTCCCTTACTGTTATCATCCCTTTTTTCTTCTCATCTGTGCTCATTTAAGAGGAATACAGATTGACATAAAGGTCACATGAATTCCGACCTGGCTGTTCACACAGAAAAGCATTGCCATGAAACCAATATGTATTTTAATGCCAAAATGTACAAAAATGGCCCAAATCATAATTTAAAATGTTAGTTTTATTGTGGATTTTGCCATTCACACTGCCACGCAGTGGGTCACATGTGATAAAAAAGAACAGTGTATGTATGTTTTTACCCTGTGTTTATAGTTTTGACTTTGTTGGCTTCTGGACCCCCAAAAAATTAATACAAAGAAATTATATAAAGCTCAACATTACCATGACATTCATGTTTGAGAAAAGTATATGTATGTTTCTGACCATAATTGCATATACTGAATTTTATATTTTTATTAAATGCTGGACTTTCCAACAACTAAATGGTCTTACATTTCTCACATTACTTAGATTACCTGTAACTGTCTGATGACAAAGAAAAGACAGCATATCATCTCTTCACCTTGAAATGGCTTATCAGGTAATCATGGAAGTCTGGCAAAAATAATTTCTGAGACATTGCTCATATCAACACAGTGCAGAATGAAAAAGAAGTAAATGTGCAGAGACAGACTGAGTCTCAGCATGGTGTCTGGGTCTCTCCTAAATCAGCTAGACACCAATAATATTAGACAAGGGCATAACCCCATAGTGAGAATTTGGCCTCCCAGGGAGGTCTGGGCAGCCTCTGTTATCTTTTCTAGTTTGTTTGTTATAGAACAAGATTTCCCCTTTTTTGCAGCATGTGCCTGTCTGGGTCCTTTTGAAAAATCTTAGGATGTGATCTAAGTACCCAAGACTCCAAGTATTTTCTAGCCACTTTTCTAGACTAACATTTTATTATTTTAAGAAAACTTGTACAGTTGCTCAGAACTGGTGATCTACACTGCAGAGTTTAGCTCTAATCATAGTCCAACACACCTGTTCCAGATAATGAAGGCCTTCAGGAGCATCTGAATATTAGAGCCAAGTGTGTTGGAGGTGAAAAGTCCTGGGTGGTAGAACTTCAAGGCTGGGATTGGTCACCCCTCACCTAAACACTAGATGCATTCCTGTCACCTTAGTAGTTTTCTCAGAAGTTGAGTGCACATGGTGTTCAGATATTTTGAGGATGATTCCAAATCACAGTGAGGGAAAATTCTATTTGAAGATCATTTCAAAATGTGTAGGGAGGAGTGAAGGACAGTTCAGTTCAGAGCCATCATTGATTATGGTTGACAGTAAAATATCTGTGTTTCTGTGCATCACACAGTCTATTGTGACATCTCTAAATTTGCTAGCACAGCATTAGTAAGTTGGCTGCCAGCCTGCTCCAACATCACTACTGCAGCATTAGCACACTGGCTACAGCCCTAATCCAGAATCTCTAGTGACACATTAGCATGTTGGCTAACCCCCTGTTGTTGTTGTTGTTGTTTCACATTTTATGTTTTCTCATATTCTGTATTGTATATCAGCATTCAGCTAAAATATATATTGGGATATGATTTTCTGTTCATATCACCCAGCCCTAGTCCAGCCTAATAAAACATAAGTAATACAGCTTTTAGGTGGAGCATGAATAGGCCAAATGTAATCTGATGAAGTAACTCCACATTGGTGCTGACGTGTAACAGACTGCTTCATTGTCATTCTCATCCACTTCTCATGGGAATTCATGGAAGTATTGAAATTCCTCCATGCTCCCTCACACACATACACACACCTACAGCCGAGAACCCTGAAAGGGACTGCAGGGTTGGGGATTAGTTGTACTAATTCGGCTTGAAAGAGTGGGAAATCGAAGTTCATGGTGCGGCCACAGTCTCTCCTCCTCTACTCTCTTCAGCTGCTCCAGGTTCAGCTCTGAAAATATCATGATAACATTTCAAGCTGTAATTATCCCAGACTGTTTCTAGAGCAAGTTTACTTGGTGTGATCAGCTGTGTAAATTTACTGTAGTGGTGCAGTGTAGAAACATGTGTTTCATCATTCGATCTGTTTGTGCAAGGGTTAACATGTGGAGTGTTACTGTGTGCATGTGCATGTACTGTGCCATGTGTACATGAATGCACGCTCACACTGTGCCCTTTGCCTGTGGCTCTGTCATACTGTCTATCTGCATTTGCTGCCATGTGCATAGCAATTCTGAATGTGTGTGTGCCTGCCTGCGGTTGTGTGTGTGTGTGTGTGTGTGTGTGTGTGTGTGTGTGTGTGTGTGTGTGTGTGTGTGTGTGTGTGTGTGTGTGTGTGTGTGTGGTGGGGGTGTGAGTGAGTATACACAGTGATCCAGGGAGTTAATTACAGTGGGTGCCTGTCAGGCTGGAACAAAAGGCCTGCATAGACAGCACAACCGAAGCAGAAACACAACTGGCTGAATGCAGGCAGCCCAGACCAGTCTGGCCCAGCTCAACCTCTTCCACAACATGAACCTGCTATATGGCTGGGTCAACACTGGAGCCTAACCAGTGGTATTGGTAATCTGAGAAATATTGGCCATACTCAAAACCAGTCTTCAATCCAGTCTAGTTTCCAGTCCTGGACTTTGTAGTTAATTTTGGGTGTGTTACTAGTGGACCAACCAGTTAAAGAAAGTTTAGGTAGCTACCAAATCTGAAGTACAATAAATTCACTTTTTATTTAACTACAATGTCTTGCAAAAGTTTGGGTATTTTCTGTAAAAATATCTGTTGCTCTGAACAGCTAAGAGTAGAGCTGATTTCCTAAAGGCATAAAGATAAAATGGCAGTTTTCCCTAATATTCTATTCTAGAGGATGTCCAGATTTTTTTTTACACATCACATATCACAGGCAACTTTAATCTGTGTAGGAAGAAGTGAAGGACAATTTGACAAAGTTGTCTGTCAAAAGTCATTGCAAGTCTATTAAAGTTGCTTTATGTCTGACAATGATGTTGCATCATTGTTAAGTCCTCTGAATGAACATATTCTGTTCACTTGCACCCCATGCTGAGTGTGTAAGGAATACGACAGTACAAATTATAACTTAAAGGGTAAGCTTTCATTAACATTTTAAGCAATTTTTCTTCTTCAGATTGAATGATGATTTGCCAAAGCAGCAGTAGTTGTTTAGTGAAGAATGTGGTCATCTTTCTGATCAGATCAGAAACAGCCACAGCAACATAGAAGAGAGAAGATTAATACTTAAGTGGGCTTAATTTTGCAAAATATTGCCCAAAGAAGGCATCTAACTGATTGAGTTAGTGGCTGTTGTTAGGTGAAGGATTTTGTAATCTTCCTGCATTATTCATGACCAGGATGCTCAGACATTGTTATTTTTTATGTCATTAAGGGTCAAGAAATCTTGGGTGATTAAGGGTGTCTCCAGAAGAGTGTAATGAGCTCCACATGTATGTAGTATGTGTAGCTGATTTGTTTTGAATCAGGGTTTGAACAGCAACTCTCTCACTCCATTGAGTACCCAAATAATGGAGGATACCAGGGTTTGGTCAATTTGAACCAAACCTACCAAAAGTGAACATGCCCAAAAAGTCCATGTTGTACTACAGTTTGAAAAAGGTTTTAAGTGACTGTACCGCCTTAAATTTTCATTATATAGAAATATCACCCAAGGGGGTAAAAAAGCACAATTAACAGTGATTATTTCACACCGTGTCTCCTTCGCTCTGTGTAAAACTGCTTTCAGAAGGGTGTAGACCTCATTGAACCCTCATAGTGACTGGTTTTGCCTTTTCCATGGTTCTTACAGCCTAGAGGTTATTGTGTGACTACACTGTCAGATGCACAGTGTCAGTATGAATCCCAGACTCTGAGAGGATAAAAATATAAAGGGTAGCCTTAATGTGCTCCTTCAGACAGCCGTGCCTTGAACCTACTGTTGCATGCTGAGACAGATCCACACTCCTTGTCCCCCTGCCTGCAGAGGAACAGGACCCAGAACAGAATGGCCCACTTTTCAATGTATTGCAGACTCTTGGGGTCACCAAGAGGCTTTGGTTCCTGCTTCCTGATGCAGCTTGAAAGCCCCAGACTAAGCTCTGTTATAAAAATGACCAAAACTATCTCTCTCTCTCTCTCTCTCTCTCTCTCTCTCTCTCTCTCTCTCTCTCTCTCTCTCTCTCATATATAAAGTATTCTATAAAGCACAAAGTATTTATGAATTAAATTTTTCAATATGTGTATTAATAGTAAAATAACCAACTGATAACCTCCAATGTTATTCTGTCTCAAAATAGGTGGGTTTTTCTTTTCTTTTTTTTTTAAAGTCCTTTCAGTTCACTGTGAAATTGTTTTGTCTCTACCACCATCTTAAATACATTGTTTTGAAAACTGTTTACATTCTGCATACTGATTCATAAATTTGGGCCTAGCAAGTTCTAAAGTACTCAAATCTTCTCATCTTTCTCATATACATGATGAAATTCATATTATTTATATTCTATGTATTGTTAACACAACAATAATCTGTAAACCTATGTGACAAACCTGTAATTCCAAAAAAATGCAGTTGTATACATTTTAACTTAACACCCAGTCCTACGCTGTTTCTATGCTTTGCCATCATTTACAACCAAAGTATACAAGGGTTGGACAATGAAACTGAAACACATGTCATTTTAGTGTGGGAGGTTTCATGGCTAAATTCGAGCAGCCTGGTGGCCAATCTTCATTAATTGCATTGCACCAGTAAGAGCAGAGTGTGAAGGTTCAATTAGCAGGTAAGAACACAGTTTTGCTCAAAATATTGCAAGAGGACACAGTTTTGGTCAAAATATTGCCAGAGGACAAATTGTTGCTGCATGTCTTGCTGGTGCATCTGTGACCAAGACAGCAAGTCTTTGTGATGTATCAAGAGCCACGGTATCCAGGGTAATGTAAGCATACCACCAAGAAGGACCAACCACATCCAACAGGATTAACTGTGGACTCAAGAGGAAGCTGTCTGAAAGGGATGTTCGGGTGCTAACCCGGATGGTATCCAAAAAATGTAATTCCCAAGACAAATTGACCCTGTATTGGCTGCAAAAGGAGGCCCTAGTACACCAAACTAATAAATTATTGTGGTCTAAAACCAGATGTTTCAGTTTCATTGTCTAATGTTACTTTATGTCTCAATACTTTGCTGAAGCACTTTTGGCGGCAGTTATAGCCTCAAGTCTTTTTTAATATAATGCTATATGCTTGGCACACCTGTTTTTGGAAAGTTTCTCCAATTCTTGGTTGGGCCACTCAAGCACAGAGTTGTCGCAAAGCCTCTCCTTTGTTAGTTTTGGCTGTGGGCTTAGGGTTGTTGTTCTGTTGGAAGATAAACTTTCATCCCAGTCTGAGGTCCAGAGTGCTCTTGAGCGTGTTATTTTGAAGAATGTCTCTGTACATCACTGCATCTTTCCCTCGACACTGACTAGTCTCTCAGTTCCTGCTGCAGAAAAACAACCCCACAGCATGATGCTACCACCAGCATGCTTCACTGTACAAATAGGATAGGTGATGTGCAGTGCCTTGTTTCCTTCAGACAAGATGCCTGGCATTCAGTCCAAAAAGTGTAATCTTTTTGTTTCTCGTGGTCTGAGAGTCCTTTAGGTGCCATTTGGCTCCAGATGGCTGTCATGTGGCTTCTGTCTGGCCACCATACAGGCCTAATTGGTGGAGTGCTGCAGAAATGTGAAATTCTGGAAGATTCTTCTTTCTCCACAGAGCAACACTGGAGCTCTTTTAGAGTAACCATTGGGTTCTTGGTCACCTCCCTAACGAAGGCCTCTACCACGATAAATAATTTTGCCTGGGCCAGCTCTAAGAAGAGACCTGGTGGTTTCAAGCTTGTTCCATTTACAGATGATGGAGGCCACTCATTGAGACCTTCAATGCAACAGAAATTTTCCTGTACCCTTCCCCAGATCTGTGTTTCGATACAATTCTGTCTCTGAGGTCTACAGACAATTCCTTAGAGTTCATGATTTGGTTTGTGCTCTGATATGCACTATGGGACCTTATATAAACAGGCGTGTGCCTTTCCAATCATGTCCAATCAACTGAATTTATCTCAGTTGTTCTCCAGTCAAGCTGTAGAAACATCTGAAGGATGATCCGTGGAAACAAGATGTTTGTTTATTTTTAATAAAGTTGCAAAAATATGCAAAAATTTCAACCTTTCTCATTTTGCCATCATGGGGTGTTGTGTGTAGAATTTGGATGAAAAAAAAAGAATATAATCAATTTTGGAAAAGGCTGTAACATAACATGCAAAAAGTGAAGCACTATGAATACTTTCTGGATGCCATGTATATTACACTACAATATGCCAGTTCTACTTAATACTAAACCTATTTGTTTGAGTGTATTCTTCAGTTCAGTATGAGCTTAGTGGTGTTAAACGTCTTTACTCTGTGTCTCCCAATTAGTTTCACATATTTCTTGCTAAATCCTGAATCAGATTTGACTCCCTCTTTCAGCATAGAGGAATACAATGTCTGAAGCCATTCATAATGCCTATATTATCATCTAGCAGTATGAATAATGAAGAACCGCATGATCCTGTGATGAAGGGGCCTTGTGCAAAGCTGCTGTAGTCCTTAAATTGCAATATATGGATGATGTATGAAGCATGAAGTAGTGCATATCTCCTTTTATATAACATAACTGCTCTGTCTGTCTATTTTCACTAAATAATAATAATTATAGTAATGCTTAAAATAAAGGTCACTTTGCTTTTATTTTATTTGCACCACTCTCAAGTGTTTTGAATAATGTATAGCTGTAAATATCTATTACAGACAACTCATCAAAATTATTGCATTTATGATGAAAAACATCCTGGGTTATCAATTCCAACAGGATCAAAGTGTAAAGATGTCAAGGGTTTTTTAGTACTTAAAGGTAGGCAAAGGTAATTTTGTGATCAAAACATGGTCAAATTCAATTTGAGTTGCCTAGGATTCATTTTTATCATGTGTATCAATCTACAAAAATCTACAAATAAAGAAATCCCACAACATTTGGCTAGGGTTTTAAAGGTTAAGAGGTGATTGGAAAATGCCCATTTAAAAGTAAATTTTAAAACAAAAAACATATACTGTATTTTCCGGACTATAGAGCGCACTTCAATATAAGCCATTACACTTTACAAAAGATTTTAAAGACATTTCTCCTGTATGTGATTAATTATTTTTCCTCCATCTCTTAACTTTGTTCAAATGAAGATCAAATGACAGTGGGGCAAGGGACTTTTAACAACTTGATATGAACGAGCCCATATCACACACACTGTTTATATACTGATTTCGATAAATATCGATAAGCTGCCAATCCCTACATTACACCACTGATGATTAGTGAAAGGACAGTGAAAAGAAAGACACATCAAGACTGCTGAGTTTTGTGTTTCACTGAGGGCTCAGTCTTGCCTCATTATCCCTGCCTTTTGTTACTCTAATGAGCACTGAATATTTCATCCAATTAGGGTAAAGAGAGGAGAAGATGTAACCAAAGCAGATGTTTGCAGAAACTGTATCTTATACAGTCCATCAGCTGTTGTTTTCCTTTGAACACAGGTCAACGTTTCATGTCTAAATATGGCATTTGAAGTCTACAGTTAACTGATGTCATGGGACAAGATTAAATGTGAGGCCTCCAGTATTTCTACATGAGCATTGTTTCCAGTGGTGATTGATTGATTGATTGATTGATTGATTGATTGATTGATTGATTGACGTTTTAGAAAGGACCTCGTTGCTTGGAGCAGACAACCAGTCAACAGGCTAGTTTTGTCTGAATGAGGGGGGCTGTTGGGAATTATGAGAAAGATCATTCTGGCATGAATTGAGGAGGTTTAGTCAGCTATTTCTAAATGTCAGAAATGACAATCAATGCTACAGGTTATCTTTTGTGGAAGTGAAAAATTGTGAAATCAACTTTAAAAAACAAAGTCATGTATAACAGATAGGGGTGCAGTGTACCCTTTTCAGTTGCGGCGTGCATCTTGTTAATCTAATCTGTAATAGATTACAGTAATCTAATCCCATCAGCTGCTTCACATTCCCCAACTGCTAAATCGCTTACTTGCTCCCCAACAGTATACTAATACCTGTGCATGCTCACACACACATACAATCCCTCTGCATGCAGAGTATAGAATTGCCCATGCTTTTAACTGGTTGATATTATGTTGCCTCCACATCGGTACTGTATCTCAGTGGATATGACTGTAATGTGAGCCCTCCATTGACCCCCTCCATCAGAAAGCCCTGAAGACATATAAATATATACACTGATGAAAGGCCTGTGTACAAGCACAATTAACTTGCATATCCCCAGGGATACCATTATGACTGGTTGTTTAGTGGGAAGGGAGATGGGGAGAAGCAGGAAGTTCACATTTGACTGAGAGGAGGCAACCTATGATAAGACGCTAGACACAGACAGCTGGCTCCTTCTACTAGCTGGATTGGTCAGCCTGCACTTTGAGACCACCTGACTCATGACCTGGCCTTGGACTAAGCAGGCCTTGCACAGACAGAGCATCCAGGGTCAGAAGCTTTAGAACATTTATGGCCATCTGAGTTATAGTCTCTTTCATCCAGATCTCTCAACTCATTAAAACCAGGAGCCAGGGTTTTAACATGTAAACAAAGCTTGTGTAATAGTTCAGGCCTCGCTGGCAGACGTGAGAGCTGTGAATTCAAAACAAGCTCCAGTCCAACTAACTGGCACAGCTCCACAGCAACCATATAGGTCATCCTGAGCGGTCTCCTCTCTGAAACAATGTTTTCATCTATGAATAAGGCAGTCTAAATTAAAAGTGGATGTGATGTCACATGGTTGGTGTGATGCTGATAACACCACCAGTGAGCCACCACACCAGTTAACAGTTAGTCCTATGTTTGTCACTTTTGTGTTCAAAGTGGTCTGCTACTGTTATAAGTCCATCTGCTTCAAAGTTCATTGTGTTGTGTATTTTGATATACTTTCCTGTGTTACTGTAGCCCAAGGGTAGACAATCCCAGTCCTGAAGTGTCAGCTGTCTGTTCTGTTTGCTGATTTCCCTACTAAACCTACTAAACATGACAATTAACAGGTGAGTTGAGTAGGATGAGCACTAAATTGTTTAGGAGTCTGGCACTCTAGGTACAGAATTGCCTACCCTTGCTGTTGTCTTTCTGTCATCTTGAACCAGTCAGGCCATTTTCAATAATAGAAGTTGTTAATTTTTCCCCCATTAATTTTTTTTTCCACATTACCTAAAGCTACTGGTCTGTATCTGCATATTTTTGTGCATTGCACTGCTGTCACATGATTGGCTGATTTGATATTTGAATTGTAGGAATATCTCAGAGAAATTTATATTGTATGATTGTATGTTCCTGCTAAAGTGTATATTAGGGCTCCATGATACTGCAAAATAATTTAATTGAAATTGATTTTCTGTGATGTTATGTAAATATAACATTATATATTATGCCCCCTGGCGTTTTTTTGTGTTTTGCTACCTCACAACCTTGAATTATTTGAGTGTTTGCATCATTTCATTTACAGATCATATCTATTACTTTGAACAATAGATTTTTTTATTGTGAAGCAAACAACAAAGTTCTCAGTGTGCATAACTATTAACCGCCCCCCCCTAAAGTCAGTATTTTGTAGATCCCCCATTTGTAGCAATTACAGCTGCAAGTTGCTTTGGATACATCGTTGAGTTTGCCACATCTTGCCACTGGGATTGTTGTGTGTTCCTCAAGGCACAACAGCTCCAGATCCTTCAAGTTTGGTAGTATCTGTAGTCTTCAAGTCCGATCACAGATTCTCAATTGGATTAGGGTTGTGCTTTGACTAAGCCATTTCAATACATTTACACATTTCCCTTTAAACCTGATTGTTGCTTTAGAAATTTGCTTTGGATCATTGTCCTGTTGGAAGGAGAATCTCTGTCCCAGGCTCAAATCACTGACAGACAGAAACAGGTTTTGCTCAAGAATGTCCCTATATTTAGAGCCATCCATCTTCCCCTCAACTCCAAGACCAGTTTCCCAGTCCCTGCTGCTGAAAGCATCCCCACAGCATGGTGCTGCCACCACCATGTTTCACTGTAGGAATGAGTTGTTTTGTACCAGACAAAGCGTTTTTCATGGTGGCCAAAAAGTTCAAGTTTGGTCACATCTAACCAGAACTCCTTCCTCCATTCATTTGGGGAGTTTCCCCCATGCTTTTTGTAATTTTAGTTTTTTATCTGCAGATTTTTCTCATTTAATTTCACCAATTTAGAGTATTTTGTGCAGATGCATCAGATACAATTAGATTAAAAACATTTAAATACAGGTTTTAATGTAACGAAATAGGTAAAATGTCATGGGGGTAAATACTTTCACAAGGCACTGTAGTTTATCTCATGATAAGAGTAACATACTGTTACATTTTGCTACTGATGTTGATGTAAGCAGCTGTAACTTAACTGAGTACTGTCCCCTTCCAAAGAGCATATTCTGCATTCCCACTTCTGTATCACAGAAGACCACATTCATATGCATAGTTCAATATTCTGTCTTGTGCTCCCTTTGTTTTGCTTTTTATTCTGTCTCCATCATTTTCTCACTTTCATTCTCTCCTGCTTACCTACTGCTTTTTCTAATTTCACTCTTTTGGTTTTACTCCCATCCATCTTTGTGTTTCAAGCAACTAGATTTCTTGTATTTTATTTATTTCCCCCAAGGACAATATACAATTTGGGTGGGTTTATGCACAATATTACCATTTTACACCTTATGGCTTAGGAAAGTTTGTTTTTAGGACTATAACAAGAATGTGGTGATTATTTTTTTATTTTGGAATTATGTCTTGTGTTGTGTTGCAGTTCTCTGTGTGATCTTGCTGTGCTATGCTATGTGCTAAGATTGTAGTCATTCAGCTAAAGTGTTACCTTTTAGCCTAGCACCCCTTACTTCACCTGGCTTGGTTTTCTCACACTACACTTTTCAAATCCTCTGCTGATGTGTGTTTAGCTCTAGTCTAAAGGAATCAAGTTTATTTTTGAAGAAGCAGATGCTGGATTCAAGAGTTGGTACAGAGCTAGGCATTCAGCTGATGGATACCCACTCACCTTCATCTTCTGTTTCAATACATGCCACTTTTGAGCTCTTCTGTGGACAGAGGCACAGGCAAAGCCCTGGTCACGAGGGCTTGTTTGCACAGCAATTCATTCATAAACCTGCCATTTTTCCTAGCTTGCTGATAGCAGAAGCTTATAGAAGGGAAGGGAAGTGACATTCTGAGATTCAAGGGATAGATTTTTATCTACTGTGGCAGTCAAGAAGAATTGTTGTCTGATGTTTTTTGTAAAAATCACTGACGTATGAGGAAAGCAAGTGGAAATAAGGCAGACAATACTTTCTTCCAGCATTGTATAGCTTGCAGAGTCCAGCAGTGAAGTGCCTCAGTGTTTTACCATTTCACAGCTTTGACTTGGGCTTTCACTAGTGGTCTGTGTGTACATTTTTGGAGGGGTAAAATTAAATTAACCATGACTTACTTTTTAAAGCTCTGTTTTGGTTATGCTGGATTTTCTTCTTCAGTGATCCTCAAACACAATAGTGTTTGAGGTTAAAGGTTTATGACTTCAGTGTTCCATACTTTGCCAAGATAAACACAGTTTTCCATTCTAGGAAAGACTGATGTATATTAATGACCTATGGTTTAAGACTGCCATTGATTTAGCCATGTTCATAAAGGAGTCTGGGCTGAAACTCTATATGTATGGGCCGTAGTGTGTAAAGAAAATGCTTTATTTTGAGACATCAGTTTGCATACTTCATCTGTTTACAAATTGCATGGAAAAGCAATGACCTACATATTTTATTTTAAAAACAAACATTGTTAGTTGATTCTGTTTTCTGTGCAGTTTTGTGAATCATTCTGGCCTGACATGACTAATAATTATCATAATTAACACTGCTGCCCTTGGCCTGACACGGGCAGCTGAACACAATGTTCTGCAAGACAATACAGGACAGGAGACGGCCACACAGAGGACAAGGTGTTGGCACATGCAGACAAACAAATACACAGACACACATTATGCATATACATGTCTCAGAAACACACTCGGGGTTGAGTGAATCTGAGGAACCACGTGCAGGCGCAGTGATGCCGTGTGGACAGTTGAGCAATGTGGCAAGCAGACACGCACATAAGCATTTCAGCAATGAAAATCTGGAGCTCAGCACATGTTGTTCCTAATGCACATAGCTCCAGTAAACACATATTGACATGTGGAGAAGCATGTTCACTGGTTGGAACATGAGAAGACAGCTCTGTAAGTTTTGCCTCACTGCAATACTTTCCTACTGCAGAATGAGATGCTTTAAACACATTGTGATGGATGCCTGTGTATGTGTGTGTTTGTGATAGGGGTTGCAGAGTGTTTTTGAAGGGAGGAAAGGAAACAGTAGGGGTTCCAACTAGAGGAACTTATTTTTAGTCATGAGCATGAAGTTTGCTGTAAAAGTTGTAGGGAATGAAGGGGGGAGGGAAAAGGCTCCAAACAAGACTTCCTCAAAAGGACATTGAGTTAGTCTGTCAAACAGAGACAGAGAGAGAGATAGTGCTGAGGGATGTACATTTTTAGTTACATGCTGATAAATAATCAAAATGTTCCTTGAATGCAGTTTATATAATTTGCTGGATAATACAGATTGTTTTGTATATCATCAAAACATGACCAAGAATTAACAAAAATCTAAAACCATTAACTCTGTAAATGAGACCATTATTTCAGTTCATTTGTATTTCAATTTCATTACTATTAAAAAAATACATTTTCATGTCTCTCAGTCTTGCTTTTGGCTTCCGTACTGCAATGTATCAATCACAGTAACCAGTCATTCACTGTATCCTACCCCATGTCAGGCTAAGGTCAAAACTCAGAACAAGATTTTTTTTCAACCAAGAGCAAAATTGTGAAAGAGGCATAAATGAATGATTCGATGAACAGTAAGAATTCTTAAAATATTTGGGTTCTTAAATCAGTTCTTATTTGGCCATATTTTGATACTGTATTTTTGAAGCTGGTGGGATTATGATCAGATAACTCAAACCACATTTAGAGGTGGTCAGAGTCGGATCTTGTCCATATTTAACACAAGTGTAAACAGAATGTGTTTTCTTTGATCGTTAACATCGGCCAACCAGAAATACCTCTGTCGAAAAAAGATGATTGCAATTATTTGCTATTGTGGCACTTCTGCCTTGTTCTTTCTCTCGAGTTTGTGTAAGCACTTGTGTTCACACTTATTTACAGGTAAATAGTAGTATTGTAGAGTGTGTTCCCGTGTGTGTTCCCTTTCAAATGTCCCTCGTATTTCCTGTAAGAACTGTTATGGGAATGTGAGAAACATCTATGTAGAACCACTACCATTACTTTAAACTCCACCAACTCCAACCAAAACCTAACAGACCCTATTCAGCCAATCAAGAACTTCTGAAGGTAGTAATTAGTTGGATCAATTAGGATGAGTTAGGGTTGAATTTAAATTCTGCAGGAAGGTAGCTCTCCAGGAGCAGGGTTGGTGAACTCTAAACTCTTCACATGCTCCTGGAGCAGAACAATTTTGACATGGAGCCGTTGTTTACTGGAAGCAAAAAAGCAGTTTTTATAATGAGCGGAAACTAAATCTGGTCAAAGTATATCCAGACACTAGTGTTGTGACACAAAACACATGTGAAGGCCAGGTGTGAACATGCCCATTACGCATGACCGCTTTCACAACTACTTTGTTTCTCCACCTATACTTGGTATATATGGTTCCACAACCATACTGAACTGTAGTCTTCTCTTCTTGTAAAACCATCTTCAAGACCATCAGTCTTAACCAGGATTCAAATGTTTCTCTGAATTGTCATGGTTCTATGTTGAACTATTTCTTTTATTCATTTTTCATATCCCTGAAAATTCCTCACCAATCAATAAACACCCACATGTTTAATTTTATGCATTTTAGTCACTGCAGCATAAACTTTTCAGAACCAAACATTAAAAACCAAACTCTTACTCTGAGGTAGATTAGCCTTGGAGCCTTGGAAACCCACTTGATTTAGACAATGAGAACATGCAGGCACAAAGTAACTTGTGCTTCTTCTTATTAAAGCCTGCTGACTTTATTGGCATGTATTTGTAAGATTTTGTTGAAAGGTCACTGTGTGAACCTCTTGGTTGCCATTGTTCTCTGGTAATTTTGCTTCAGAAGGCATTGTCATGGTCTTTGATGCCCTAAGCTCTTCATCACTTTGACCCATGCGGGTCATGCAAAACCAACATCATTGGCACTGAGGGTTAGCACAGTTAAGTGACCACAATGCAATATTTGTTTTCTGAGCATAAAGCCTTAATTTGCCAGTTGAACCTGAAGTATAACAGATGATATGTCAACCCTTCTGTTTCACAATGTTGAAAATATCTTTCTTTACACTCTGACACTATACATAGTTATATAAAAAATGTTTACTTTGCTATACCGGTTGCAGGGTGAGTGATTCTGCTGAATGGCAGACACAGCAGTCATGGAAACAGACAGCTATTTTAGCCTAAAATAACACCAATGATACAATAAGTCAGTTTTTACTATTAAAAACTCAAATTTGGGATCTCGGTGATGCAACTTGAAATAAAAACTCTATAAAGATATTTAGACTAGTCTTCTTGACAGTGCCATACATGAGAGAGCTGCCCTGCAGTGTGATGTAAAAAGTGAAAGTGAGCCTCTGCTAAAGACACTGGAGAAGGTCTCATTAACTTAGGTCATTTGTATCATGTCTCTCAGAGTGATATTATCCATCATACATTCTCCAATTGTGTCTCCAATTTGGCTGAAAGCTGATTCAACACAAGAGGTTCTATTTTAAAAACTATGAAGCATACAAGGATGTGAAATAAACTGATGTTAACACAATATTGTCCTTTGCAGTAATATTAGACTATACTATGCAACTTGAGGCCAACCTTTTTCATGTCAAATCAAGGGTTTACCAGTGCATTCACCCATAAAAATGAAGTTATTTGAGAGGTGCCATAGATCAGTGATTTTCAGTCCCTTTCCTGGAGTGCCACTGCCCAGTTTGGAATTAGAACCGCTGCCATAAATTAACCACTCTTGGTTCCATTAAGAATCCTGTTTTTAGAAGAGATATGAGTGTGGAAAAGGTTCTTTAAAAGGTACTTTTAAAGGTTCTTTAAAAGTATCCTTTTTTTTTTTAATAATTAATACCATTAATATACTAATATATTTACCAACATATCACCTAGTGTCTTCAGGTGTGTCCTACTCATTATAAGAGGAAGAATTATAAGAAGAATTTAAATTCTCTGAAAGCTGCTCTCAGTGCATCAGTTTTGGATTGATCAGTGATTTTGAACTGAGCAGTGAGTCGCTGTGAGATCAGCTTACAGTAGACACTAGCTGTGCTTTTCCCAGCACCCAGTGCCAGAGAGGGGATTTGGGGCGCATCCGCCGCACCAGGGCAAGCCGATCAGGGCCAACACAGCAGAAATGTGTTGTTACCGGCTAAGACTGGGTGTTGCCTCACCACTCACCTCACTCACAGAACTGTTTCTTACTTGCACCCTCTGCTGGTCAGTACTGAACAGAGACATAAGGGCTGGATTACACATCTCTGTTTTCAGGGCAGGTACCAACTGAATGCCAGTACTGAAGCACACATTTTGCTGTGGTCAGCCACGGCATCAACAGGCATGTACCCCTCCAAATAGTTAACTCCCTCCCACCCCCCAAAACTCCCCAAAGCCCTGCACAGTGCAGCCAATGGAAGAGGGCTGGCAGGTAGCCAACATAACCTAGTGTATTTGGGAGGGTTACATTCTTGCAGTAAAAGTGAATGGACACAAAGCCTTCAGCATTCCTCTCTCCTAGCACATTTTTTAAAGGGGAACTCAATTTCACATCACAGTCAGTGGCTTAAGCTCCCAGACATATAATTGTGCCATGGGACACAATATTATTTAATAATGCACAATGTATTAATTGTTGATTTGTACTCTGCAGTCATTGTTTAAATGATACTGAGATTAGATCACAAGGGTATTTATTAATTATTAATGCAATTTAGTTTTTAATGCAATTAATTTGTTGGAACATCTGAGAGGAGCCAATGAATGATGACTTTAGAACAAACGTGATCTTGCAAACTCTCTTCTCATTAAGCCTTCAGTCATTCACCTCATAAATATCCCATCTCCAAGTGTCACAGATTTCCCCATAAAGTATGAGCATTAAGAGCATGTATTGTTTTTCAGGACCGGAAGCTGACCAAGGCGGAGCAGCAGCGCTTCAAAGAGGAGGCAGAGATGCTGAAGGGTCTGCAACACCCCAACATTGTTCGCTTCTATGATTCCTGGGAGTCTGTGTTGCGAGGAAAGAAGTGCATAGTCCTAGTCACCGAGCTCATGACCTCGGGAACACTTAAAACGTCAGTGCTCGTGCTTTCTCTTTTCTTTTAGCTGTTTGTGTCCCCTTTCCTGAGTCATGTCTCCTGGTTATTTATAATCTGAAGGCTATAGCGACAGAACAGTGAAAAGCAGAGCTACGAAGGGTTTCTGCTCTGGTCTGTAGTTCTTTTCTGAATAGTCTTGTTTCTATGGTGATATGTTTCAAGGTATCTTTTCCCAAAAGTAGTGGGGGTTAGTGATGACCAGTGAGCATTATCTCATTTGCATTTGTGAACTAGCTTGCTCATTAAATAAACTTTATTACTGGCAGTGTTTTAAATTGGAGAGAGTTTTTGAAATGACTGTTGTCAGTAAACTCAGAACTGTTCCTATTAATTTTTTAGATATCTGAAGCGCTTTAAGGTGATGAAGCCAAAGGTGTTGCGTAGCTGGTGCAGACAGATCCTGAAGGGTCTTCAGTTCCTACACACACGTACGCCACCGATTGTGCACCGGGACCTTAAGTGTGACAACATCTTCATCACAGGCCCCACTGGCTCAGTGAAGATTGGAGACCTTGGCCTGGCTACACTTATGAGAACCTCCTTCGCCAAGAGTGTCATAGGTGTGTTGACTGTTCCTCTTTGCAGGAAATGGTGCATCATATTATTGTTGGGTTTGTCCTTTTTGTGATGTAAGTGGTGGCATTTTTCAAACCACAGTACATCACAATATTTATTTTTCGACATCTGAAAGGGAAAGGACAAAAATAAATGTACAAGTTATTCAACATTTCCTACACTTCCAGACAGGACTAAGTGACTAAGCTCTTTTGTAATGAAACATGCTGCTATTCTGTCTTCCAGAAGTCAATATCCATGACAAGCATAGAAAATTCTCATTACTGATTTATTGACTGGCCTTCATCCAACAAGCTATTTTTTTCTTGAGCTAGTTGAAGTCTTTGCTGGAAACATGTTTCTGTTACACTTAAAACAGTTGCTTAAAGCAATATTACATTTACCGGTAACAGCATTAAAATAAATTTGATGGTACACTGACTTGTAATAGGGAGAATGGTATCTCTCTCATTGCCACTCCAGATACAGAATCCCAGCTGCTGCACTATGGAAATTTGAAAAAACTGCATTAGACCTCCCAACTGTGTAATGCTGTATAACCACAGTCTACCTTGTAGATCATCATTTTATGATTACATTATGATTTCCCTTCTGATGGGGTTCTGTATTTCTCAGCCTTTTCAACTTATGCACATGTATCATGAAAGGCAATTTGTATTTATGCAAGTGATGTAAATGCAAGTGAATAACACTTATCAACTGTAGGAGGAGACCAGAAGCAAAAAAATGCCAATTCCCACACAGCACTGCTTAAATAAAAAGAAATTATTAAAACTAACACATGTGTCACTTTCCAGGTACCCCAGAATTCATGGCTCCAGAAATGTATGAGGAGCACTACGATGAGTCTGTGGATGTCTACGCTTTTGGAATGTGCATGCTCGAGATGGCTACATCTGAGTACCCTTATTCTGAGTGCCAGAATGCTGCTCAGATCTACCGCAAAGTCACCAGTGTAAGGATCTTGGTTCTATTTAATTAGTGTTCTATGGTTATTGTGATGTGGAAGAATTTTACATTACTGACAAGTGTTGGGTCACCCCTAGAGTTTATTTACATTAGTTAAGCATGTAACGTTGACTGACCCAGTAGAATGTTGCTGTCTGACCTCTCTTTGCAGGGTATCAAGCCTGCCAGTTTCGACAAAGTAAATGACCCTGAAATTAAGGAAATTATTGAAGGTTGCATTCGGCAGAACAGAGGTGAACGGTAAGCATGTCTTTTTCTATTGTGTTTGTGTGCCTTCCATAAAAACTAATCATGAAGTGAGATAAACTATCCTTCCTTTCATTCTTGCATTGTTGTTATCCCCATAGGCTGTCTATTAAGGACCTCCTGAACCATGCCTTCTTTGGAGAGGACACAGGAGTCCGAGTAGAGCTGGCTGAGGAGGACACAGGCTGCCAAGACTGCCTAGCTCTGCGTATCTGGGTTGAAGAGCCCAAGAAACTGAAGGGAAAACACAAGGACAACGAGGCCATTGAGTTCAGCTATGACCTGGAGAATGACAGTGCCGAGGAGGTGGCACTGGAGATGGTGAGGAGGGATTGGTTAGAGTAATTAAGGACAGAGAAGTAGGGACGGGAGAGGGCTGGGAGACAGAGAGAGAAAATGACAGAGAGTTTAGTGTTAGGTAAGCACACATGATTGATTGCATCCTTTTTATCATTAAACTTACTCTGACCTACATTCTTCTTCTTTCTCTGTGTGTCTTTTTGTCTGTTACACTTTTTATGCTGTATGCTGAGCATACACTCTGATTAAGGCCACCTAGAGAAATTTTCAGCATCGCAAGCCATTTTTTATTCATAAGCAAGTAGGTCGGCATTAGTTGAAGGCACATTCGTAGCATTATATTGAAAAGGAGAACGACTAGTCAGGAATCTCACTGTACAAATTCAGCAAAATTTGGATTCTGATTGCTTCATATGACTTTGTTTGGGTTGTTATATAGTAGTCTTCAAGTTTTGGATTTAGTTGCTTTACAACCGTATTCAATATTATGTAATATTATATTATGTAATATTGTGTAATGTGGGTTTGTGGGTTACCCTCTCTCTTTCTTTCTCTCTCTCTCTCTCTCTCTCTCTCTCTCTCTTTCTCTCTCTCTCTCTCCCTCCCTCTCTCTCTCTCTTGCACATTCTCTTTCTCTCCAGGTTAAGTCTGGTTTTTTCCATGAGAGTGATGCGAAAGTGGTTGGAAAGTCTATAAGAGACAGGGTTGCTCAGATTAAGAAGTCTCGTGAGAAACGGCAGCAGCAGGGTCTGGATGAGCGCCGGGACTCCTCTGCTCTTCCTTCAGCTTCCTTCCCCTGTGTGCACCCCTCCTCACTGGGCCCTGGAGCTACTGCTGCTCCAGCTGCAGCTCCTGTGGGGGCCACTGGGGGGCAGGGGGAGGCAGAGGACCTGCCAGAGGTGGACCAACATGTTCGGCAGCAGATCCAAAGCAGCACATTTGGTCCTACAGGTAACAGATATTTTACCAAAGAATACATAAATGAAATTTCTTAGGAGATCTTTACTTGGTGTATTTAATCAGTTGCCAATGATCATAGAGAGGTACGTGACAATAAGTAATTTTCTACAATCTTAGGTACACATAAATACCACACAGGGCAATTTTCCTGTGTGTGTTTTACGTGTATTTTATGCACCATGTACACTGGAAACCAGAAAGTACATTTGTGTTCTTTATACCTTTTCATATGATGGGAATGCTGGCACGCATAGCTACTAAGGCTGGGTGACATGGACAAAACAATCATAAAAAAATCAAAAATCCATTTAAGGATATAGTTTAGCTGAATGGCTATATGATGTGAAAAATACAATGTGAAAAAATTAGGACACCCCATGCAATTACTCTTCAATCATTTATACTATATTTAAACAGCTTGAAATATGATCTTCATTTTTTTTTTATACACACAAGTTTGAAGCAGAACGTTATTTAAAACTCAAACAAAATCACCTCATGCAAAATCTTGTTCTGTTTATTTCCAGATATTTATAAAACAAATATGTATGTACAGTACTGTGCTTCCTGAGAATATTCAGGGTGATTCATTTTTTGCACGTTTTATGTTACAGCCTAATTACAAAATAGATTAAATTTTTTTTTTTTCATCAGAATTCTACACACAATACCTCACTATGACAAAGTGACAAGTTAAAGTGAAAGTTTGTTGCAAATTTATTTAAAATAAAAACATATAACGTACATAATTCTTCACAGCCTTTGCCATGACACTCAAAATTGACCTCAGGTACATCTTGTTTCCACTGATCATACTTCAGATGTTTCTACAGCTTGATTAGAATACATTTAGGGTAAATTCAGTTGATTGGACATGATTTGGAAAGACACACACCTGTTTATATAAGGTCATATAGTAGACAGTGCATGTTAGAGCACAAACCAAACCATGAAATCTAAGGAACTGTCTGTAGACCTCAGAGACAGGATTGTATCGAGACACAGATCTGGGGAAGGGCACAGAAAACATTCTGCTGCATTGAAGCTTCCAGTGAGCTTATTGGCCTCCATCACCTGTAAATGGAACAAGCTGGAACCACCAGGACTCTTCATAGAGCTAGCCCTCCAGTCAAACTGAGTGAAGGTCTTGGTCAGAGAGGTGATCAAGAACCAATGATCACTCTGACAGAGCTCCAGTGTTGTTCTGTGCAGAGAGGAAAACCATTTCTGCAGCACTCCACCATTTAGGCCTATATGGTAGAGTGGCTAGATTGAAGCCATTCCTCAGGAAAAGGCACAACAGCTTGTTTGGAGTTTGCCAAAGGGCACCTAAAGAACTATCAAACCATGAGAAACTAAAATATTGAACTTTTTGGACTGAATGGCAAGCATCGTGTCTGGAGGAAACCAGGCACTGCTCATTACCTAGTCTATTTGTACAGTGAAGAATGGTGGTGGCAGAATCGTGCTGTGGGGAGGTTTTTCTGCAGCTGGTACTGGGAGACTAGTCAAGGTTAAGGGAAAGATGCAGTGATGCACTGAGAAATCCTTGATGATAACCTGCTCCAGGTTTATCCCTGAGTGGTTTTGGGACAACTCCTTGAGTGGCCCAGCCAGAGCCCAGACTTGAACCTGATTGAACATCTCTGGAGATATCTCAAAAAATGACTGTGGTTCTGCAAAGAGGAATTGGAGAAACATCTCAAAAACAGGTGCCAAGCTTATAGCATCATATTCAAAAATACTTGAGGTTGTAATTGCTGCCAAAGGTGCTTCAAGTATTGAGCAAAAGCTGTGAATAGTTATGTACAGGTTATATTTTTGAGGGTTTTATTTTTTTATAAATTTGCAAAGATTTCAAACTTTTCTCACTTTGTTATTGTAGGGTATTGTGTGTAGAATACTGAGGGGAAAATTAATTTAATCCATTTTGAAATAAGGTTATAACAACAAAATTTGGAAAAAGTGAAGCACCTTTAATACTTTCCGGATGCACTATATCACCCAATCCTAATAACTAAACTAAGCTTTCTGTTTAGTTCAAAATCATGTTTTTGTTTTGAGTGGATGAATAAATGTTGTTGTTTTTACATTTTCAGACGTGGAGAGCCTCTCTGCAGTTAGCGGAGAATCATTCACAAGTGGACAAAGTCAAGCCTATTCCTTAGTAGGAGATTCGGGGAATCCTTATGCTCATGCACAAACAAGCTACCCTGCTGGAGCCTCTGTACGTATTGTTTTACTGAGAACTACAATCACTACATGCTTCTTTATGTTGTTTTTGTTGTTATTTATAGAATTTTAGTTAATGTTTTTTTTTTATCACTCTTTTGATGGCTGTTTTTACTAAAACAATCACTGTTTTTCCACCACTCACATTCTTTTAATAACACATCAGCAACAAACACATCTTTTGTCACATGAACAAGAGCTTTTGTGAATAAGCAATGTTTTCTTTATTTATCAGGTAGTGCAGAGTGCAGGGGTTGCATCTCACCCCCAGATGGTTCCTATTGGTCAGAGTGGAGGGGTTCCAAATGTGCCTATTGGTCAAAGTGTTGGGACATCTGGAATGTCCATTGGCCAAAGTGGGGCTGCTAATATTCCTGTGGCACATACTTTCATTCAACCAGTCGCTATGGCAACACAGGTCTCATCTGGTGTACCGCAGCAGTATTCTCAGGTGAATGTCTCCCTTGTGTCCAGCTTCTTGTCCATATATTTGTTTTCCCTTTGGCAGAATTTCACTGGACACAATAATATATAAATATACAAAATGTAGATGCGTGTATTGTATTGTACATTAGACTTAGTACTGGGAGTATCCAGGGAGACTTCATTAAGATATGCAGGTACACCTACAGTAGAAATCCAGCCCATATTTTTTCATTAGCTTTGTTTTTTATGGTTTATGAAACATGGAGCCACCCTCAAGGTATGTCACACTGTGCAAAGACAGTGTTTTCATGAGGTCATTTATGTAAGATTTTGAACAATGCCCATGCTGTTAAATTTCCAGATTTTTCATTTTGTAATTAACATGATTGTTCCACTATCATGCTGAAGTGTATATGACTACTTTGATCTGGAAATCAGGAACATTGCACATTATATGTTCATGGTCCATGAAGAGTTGCCACCGTTTGCTTCTGGTAGTGTGGGACCAAAACCAATCAGCAAAACTAAGCTATATGGACAAAAGTATTGGGATACCTGTTCATTTACTGTTTCTTGTTAAATAAGCATTTTTGGAGTAACTGTGTCCACTGTCCAGGCAAGGCTTTCAACATGATTTTGGAGCATTGTTGTGAGGATTTGACTGTATTTTTTGCACTTCTGTGTCAGCAGTGGATGCAACTTAAAATAACTAAATGCATTCATTAGAACAGGTGTCCACAAACATTTGGACATATAGTATATAACTGAGATAGTACCTTGTTTTCTTATGTAAACTCTTTGCTCAACCAAACATTAACAACACTTTTTCAAAGACATCATGTCAGCATGTGGTGCAGGTTAGCATGATGAGGTGAAAACCATACATGTTTTACCACTTGCATGATCGTGTTTTGAATTCTGTAATTGGTGCTAATCAATTTGTCAGGTTATTTTTGTTTCAAATTATATTAAAATCGGATCCTGAGTGGTCTAGCTATATACAGTGTCTTGCAAAAGTATCCCCCTTGGCTTTTCCCCACCACTCAAGTGTTGCTTTACCAGTATGCATTGGGTCATTGTTCTGTTGCAAGGCCAACCTCCATCCCAGGCTCACATCATTAACAGACCGAAACCAGTTTTGCTCAAGAATATCAAGGTATTTAGCATGACCCATCTTAGTTCTAATGGTACGACCCAGTAGTTCTAATGGTAATTGAGTGCAACAGATCTATTTAGGGGCTTCACAGCAAACAGGGTGAATACATATGCACACACCATTTTTCAGTTTTTAATTTCAGAATATATATATTATATATATTCCTCATTTCACTTCGCCAACTTAGAGTATTTTGTGCAGATGCATCACATACAATTCAGATAAAAAGACAGAGCCATAATTTTCCAGCCAACTCACCTTGATTACAGGCCAAGTAAAGCTATTCAGATCAGTGCACGGTAAAAGAACAGCCCACATTCGCTTAGAGAGGTTGAGAAAAAAGAAGACTGGACACATTAGGCACTGAGAAAATAAGAACTAGTTCAAAACTCTCATAGTTGATCATATTTATTCATTTGTAGGATATTTTTACATGTGATTGTTGTCCCACTCCTGCATTCACTGGATTGATTAAATGTGAGGGGACTGGCAACATCTGCAGGCCTCTACTCTGAGTGATGTCTGTTAGCAAATGGAACAGAACTGGCTGATCAAAACTAGGGTACTAGAAAAAAAGGCACTATATACATGTAATAATAATAATATCAAGCATGTTCCGTGGCCAAATGACATTGCATAAAAAGTAAAAATGTTTTTGACTTTGTCATTTAGCTATACTCTTTAGTCAGCCAAATGGTTCAAATAACATAACAAGCACTGATCATTATGGTATGTACCTAACCTTAAATTGCACTTTGTCCTGTTAACCTTGGATGATTAATGACCTATACTAATGCTTAATCTTGCTTTCTCTTTTTCCCTCAACCTTTTCTCCCCCACACTTGTTTCCTTTCCACACTCACTCACACTCCATGATCTCCCCAATCATTGCAATCTTTATGCATATCTGCAGTCCCTTGCCCAATTTTCCACAGATGTACCACAAATGCCTCTCCACCAGCTAGGAGAAGCTGCAACCACCCATGCCTCTCTCATTCAGTCACAGTCATATATAACCCCCATATCACCCCAGGCACCCCTTAATGTCTTGTCTACTTCCGCCGCTGGAGAGCCCATAGGCTCATCATTAAGTACCATGATGCCACAAACTCAACAGACCCAGCCTAATGTTGCACCTGTGCAGCAACCTGAAATTGTGCCACAACAAACAGCAGTTCAGCCACAACACATAGTGTTAGATCCACAGACTACATTGTTACAACAGCCACCACAAACACTACAAGCTAGTGTAAAACCACAACCCCAGGTAGTCCTGTTACCACAACAAATGGAACAGCTTCAGCAGCAAGGCATTGTACTCCAACAGCCGCCAGCTTCATCAGGAATACAACCCCAACATATAGAGCAGCCACAAGTGGTTTTGCAAGAGCAGCAACTGCATTCAAGGGCAACACAGCAGCCATATATCCCACAGCAGCAAAAGCAGACCATGGCTCATCCTCAACAGATAGAGTCACAGCAGCCAGTGTACACACAGCAACCCGGAGGAGTGCCACAGCAACCAGTAATTCAGCCACAAGTCCAGCAACAGGTGTCAGTACAGCAACCCTCAATGGAACAACAGCAGAAACAACAGTTGTTACTGCATCCACAACAGAATCAACAGATATATGTGCCACGACCCGCTGAACCACAAGAGCAGACTATGTTACAACAATCAGCAATGCTGGTGTCAACCCCTCAGCCATTACAAATCGCAGAGAAACAACAAGCAACTCTTGTTATACAACAGCAGATGGAACAGCAAAAGCAACAGCAAGTGTGTATACAACAACAACAACAACAACAACAACAACAGATAGAGCAGCGACAAATGCTTATTCAGCAACAACAAAATGCTGTAGTGCAACAAAAGATGGAACAACAGCAGCAAACTATACAGCAGCAGAAGCAGCAAATAGAGCAACAGCAAGCTATTTTACAACAGGCAGAGCAGCAACGACAGCAACAAGTGCTTTTACAGCAGCATTTAGAGCAACAACAGGCTCTGTTGCAGCAACAGCAGCTAGAGCAGCAGAAAGCTCTTTTACACCAACAACAACAGTTTGAACAGCAGCAGGCTTTATTAAAGCAAAAACAACAACCACAGTTAGAACAACAACAAGCACTTTTGCAGCAACAGCAGCTTGAACAACAAGCTCTTGTGCAACAACAGTTAGAACAGCAGGCACTCTTGAAACAACAGCAGATAGAGCAACAGCAAGCTCTTCTACAGCAACAGCACCTAGAACAGCAGCAAAAACAAGCTCTTTTACAGCAGCAACAACAAGCACTACTCCAACAGCAACAGTTAGAGAAACAGGCTCTGATACAGCAGCAGCAATTGGAGCATCAGCAAGCTTTGCTCCGGCAGCAGCAACAACAACAGCAGCAGCCTGTACTGCAGCAAACTTCACAGCCACAACTTACCCAGTCTCAAATACTGCAACAGACAGAACCACAATCATTTCCACCTCAGATTGATCAACAACAGCAGGTGTTGCTGCACCAACAGAGAGAGCAGCAGTTGCAGCAGCAGTCACTGTTGCAACAACAGGCTCTACTTAAGCAACAGCAGGAACAGCAGCAAATACAACAACAAGCTTTGCTGTTACAACAACAGCATCAGACGTTGGACCAACAAGCAGCTCTTGGGCAGCATCCCAGCATGCAGCAGAAAGCAGTGACTCTAGAAACTGTACAGCATCAGCAGCAGGCTCTAGTCAAGCAACAGGAACAGCAGCAGCTACAACAGCAAGCTTTGTTACTGCAGCAGCAGCAACAGTTGGACCAACAAAATGTTATTGGGCAACATCACAGTGGACAACAGAAGTCTGTTACCCTTGAGAACGTACAGCAGCAGCAGACTCTGCTCAAAGAACAGCAAGCATTGTTACTACAGCAGCAACAGCACCAACAACAGTTGGACCAACAAACAGCTCTTGGGCATCATCTCAGTGGGCAACAGAAAGCTGTCACTCTAGACAGTGTACAACAGCAGCAAGCTCTACTCAAGCAACAGCAGGAACAGCAGCAACTACAACAGCAAGCCTTGTTACTACAACAACAACATCAACAACAGTTGGAGCAACAGGCAGCCCTTGGACAACAAAACAGCGGCGAGAAACTAACAGTGATGCTCGAGACAGTTCAACAAATTAGCCACATACCACAATGTGTGACTCCGCAAATTACATCCCCACCCCTTCAATCACACCCAGGTCTTAGTCAGCAACAAATAGAGCAGCAGCAGAAAGCATTTATTCAGCAGCAAGCTGTTCTGTCACAGCAAAAACATAGAACATCTGTTGTGGAGCCACAGGTTCCTGCTGTCGGTCATGCAGCTTCACAAGTGGTTAGCTCCCAAGTTCAAAGTCAGATGCAACCCCCAGTACATATTCAGCAAGTTTTACCAGCCCCATCAACAGCTCAGCCTCAAGCACAAATGCAACAGCAAATTCAAGGTGATGCTGTTACTCAAATTCTTGGTCAGGTTCCAGTACAAATCCAAAGTCACCCAGCACCACAGTCTGTAGTTCCAACTATGGTGCAGACACAACCAACCCATTTTCAGGTTCCCCAAGCAACCCAACAAATCCAGACTCCAGTACTGACTCAGGCACCAGTACAACCACAAATACAAACTCACTCTGTCCAAGCCCAGACCCAAGCTCAAATGGTCATACAGGGACAGAGTCTTCCAACTCATGTTGTACCACCTCAGGCTGTGGCTCCTGTCCTTTGTCAAGTCCCACCAGTGGCTCCAGCTGCTCATTTACAGAGCCAAATACAGGCTCAAGTGCAGGGCCCTTCTACCTTGCTGACAGCACAATATACACAAGCTCCACAGCTCAGCCAGCAGACCATTCAGCCAGGTCGGATGGACCTTAGACATAGTACGCAGCAGCATCAAATTCCACCTCAGCAGTATCACCAAACAGGGCAATCTCCAGTATCAGTAGGAAGTACTATTGCTGCTGTAGTTCCCACCACCCTGACTACCACTCAGCAATTCTTGCAGCAGACAGGCCAGGCTCAGATTCAAGTTCCGACACAGAATCAAGCTGTCTTACAGGCACAGCAACAACCAGTGAACATGGCACTGCAGACTGTGGTCCAGCCCATTCTACCTGTACAACCTCAAGTTTCTCAACACTATGAACAACAGATGCAGCAAGTTCAGCCGCAACCAGCACAACCACAGCTTCAGACCCAACCAGTTTTGTCAACTGTGCAGCAGTCTCTTCCATCACAGCAAGCTGCAGTGTCACTAGATCTCAACCATCAGGCAGCTCAGCTAGCACCTGCATTGAACGCCATTGTCCCTACACAGGTCCCACCAAGCCAGATTCCTCAGACACAGGTTCGGACTGCCCCACTTTACAGTCAGGTTGTAGCCGGTCCACCTTCATCCCCACAACACCAGCCTCAAACAATTCTCCCTGCCAACACTCACACCCAGACAAACAGTCAGATACAAACACACACCCACACACAAACACTTATCCAAACCCAAGCTCACTCTCACACACAGACACACACTGAGACCCCAGGCACGTTTGTGGAGCAACCTTACCCACAGGCTGCATTTCAACCCCCACAAATTCCTCCCAGTCCATCCCATACCTCCTTTCACACATCTAACACCCTGGCAAGTCTTCAGCCTACACCCCCAGCTTCAGAACCCCGTGCCCCAGCTGATGCACAGCAAAGCCAGGCTGGTCTAACTGACATGGTTCCTACCTCCCCTCCTCCTGTCAATGCTTCACAGTCCCTTGGTTCTAATGGCCCTGCCCTTCCCCCGACTTCACTGGCAGACTGTGACTCTGCATTGCTGGGCATTCCGCAGGTACAAAAGTAACCCCCTGTTTATGTAACTGTATTTTATAACTCCACGGCATGTTTCCTATACCATTTTGAAGCAAAGCAATTTAATGTTATGCCCTGCTAATTTAGTTTAATGTAAATTGATAACCTATATCCTTTTAATCAAAAACACTTAACACCCACAAAAAATTGTACTTACAGAATCAAGCTTCTAGATTTTCACTTGTTAGATTTATTTCAGTCCACTCCACAGTTAATTTGCATTGTTCATTTAAAGCTGGTTGTTTTTTTCTGTTTTGGTGTTTTCTATATGTATGTTTGTCTCTTTTATCTAAATGACCAGGAGAACCCAAACCAATCTGCCAACCGACATGCTTCATCCAGGTATGGTTTTGCTCACTTGCACTCTTCCTATTTAAAAATCATGACTTATGACACTCTGGACTGTACAGTACATTTGCAGTGGCACTAATGCAGTGAAATGTTTGCTTGTGCAAAATGCACATGTGTGCCGTGGCCTTGTTGCCTTTTAACATGAGGCTCCCACTGAGCTGCAGTTTATCTGGCTTTGTGAAAATACATTTTATGTATGACATTGTTTAGACTGACAGTCACCTTCTCAGTCTGAACTTTCAGATATTCTATAGAAAATTTCTTCTTTTCTTTTCTGCTTTTCTTTATCTTCTGCTCTGGCACCTGCTTGTAGTTGAAATCATTTAAATAGGAAATTTTCCTAAATTTGTTGCAATGCTAGTGCATAGTGTTACTTGAATTTTCAACTGTGCTCAGTGTTTTATAGTCCTGAGCAAATACAACCCTCAACCCTGTTTTCTTCAAAATCAGGTCAGTTGGTATTCTTATTTGCTTTTTTTCAGCTCTGCTCCAGCCAATGGAGAAGACTCCCAGTTATTGTTGGTCAATGGGAAACTGGAGAGAGTGAAATCTCAGAGGAGATCTTCATACCAGCGCCCTGAGAGAATGACACACTTTCAACTTGGCATGCTACAGGTGAGCATATACTTTCAATCTCCCGTTAATGTACCTCAAACACTCATAGCTGACCAGCTAAAGCAGAAGGCACACTGTTTACCAAAAATGAACAAAACATACTGTTCATGCATTTTGTAGGTATCAAACACTGGAGACAACATGGTGGAGTGCCAACTTGAAACTCATAGTAACAAAATGGTTACATTCAAGTTTGATATTGAGGGAGATGCACCTGAGGACATAGCAGATTATATGGTACGAAATGTTTTCATTATTAAAAATTAAATGCTTTGTAAGTGTTTTTTGCTTGCTTCTTTTTTGCTTTGGCATGTCTATAATGTCTGTGTAAATCTTTTTGTGAAGGTGGAGGAGGACTTTGTCCTTGACTCAGAAAAAGAGAAATTTGCAGAGGACCTAAGGGATATAGTGAAAAAAGCCCAGGAGATTCTCAGCACTCAGTCACAGGTTTGACTGCTCTTGCGTCACAAAACCATGTGTGGCCCATATGTCCTAAATTTGTTAATACGTTTCATCAGACATTACATTGTTAATTTTATTCCTTCACATCATTATTCAAGAGGTTTTTTTTTACAGTTGGCTTTTACAATTCCAAGTCATTCCCTTATCTTTGTCTCTCTCACAGACTGGATCTATGGAGCAGCTACATGTGAGCACTCCGTCAAGTTCAACTAGTGGGTGTCTTCATTAGACTTGCTTGGTTTCCCCCTGATTACCCTGATTAAAGGTGCCAATATGGACCAAATATTGAAACCGTTGTCTTTCTCATTCCACTCCCTAGTGGACTCTGCTCCTCAGTCTTCTCCAGTGGGTCGCTGGAGATTCTTTATCAACCAGACCATTCGTCATCGTGACACTCACCCCAACCAAGGTGCCACCACTCCACCGTCAGGAGGGGAGAGCCAAGACCCCAAGACCACAGAAACTGAGAGAGGTACTCAGGACCAATGCCGTCCACCCTTGAATAGCATTCAAATCAATATAGAATGCTTATTCAGAATATTAAGATTATTGTGCAATTTCAAATGCTTAGGACCAATAATTCATACCTTGCCACCAAGGTTTAATGAGAACAGCTTTGGAACTGTATTTTTAATACTGTATATTTTTCCGTTAAATATGGCTTTAGTTCAGTATTGATTGGTCATGGTGTATTTTTATTGAGAATGACCTTTTCTCCATGCCTGCTGTAGTTTCAGAACATGATGGTTCTCAGCGGTCAGACAGCCTGTCTGGACACTCATCTGCCTCGTGTTCCTTAATTCCTCACTCTGTGTCTTCTCCTCCTGGCTCTACTGTGTCTGTTCCAGCCTCGGCCTCTGTTGCTTCTGTTCAGGATGCTGCTGCTACAGACTCCTCCATCTCTGCTCCACCAAGTCTTCTCATGTTCCCAGTCTCAGCAGTTGCTTTAGCCCCTCAAGACATAATAGCTACAGTGCATACAACTGCTGGAAATGTGTCTGCAACCACTGTTCAAGCACCAGTTCCTAATCTGGCCTCTGCTCTTCCTGTTGCCCCATTGCCAGTGACTGAACCTGTCCCTGCTATTCCCAGCATAGCTTCAAAAGTTGGATCAGGAGATGCTTTTGCTATTATTCACCACATGCCTGAGAGTCAGCAGGCTCTCTCTGGCTCCTCTGCTCAGAGCACTCCATCAGCTTCCATGTTAAATCATGGTGAGCAAGTACAGCAACAACAGCAATTGCCCCAGGCTGCAGTACAAGCAAAGAAGGCGGCTGAGACACTCCAGCAAGGCCTCCCACTTCATCAGCTAACAGAGGTTCAGGGAAAGCAACCTGCAATAGCCAGTATTGATCAAGCACAATTGCAGCAGAAGCAGTTTCTACTGCAGCAGCAACAATTACAACAAACAATGCAACAGACAGTGCAGCCATCAGTACATCAGCTAACCCAGCAAGTACAGCTTCAGCCTACCCACACAGAACCACACACCTTGTTACAGTCTAAGCCAGTGGAGACTGTGCACCAGCCTGTAGGACAAACCAGTTTTCCCACAGCCCCTGAACAGAATGCTCAGTATTTGTCCTTTCAAGGCCAGCATGCAGTATCTCACATTCATCAAGGGCACCAGTTGGTACTACAACAAATACCCCAACAAGGACAGCCTGAACCTTCAACACAGCCACCAAGTCAGAAAACTGTACATCTACAGTCCCACATTCTCCAACAGCAAGCCAGTCTTGAGCAGATGCATACACAAACAGTGGTGCAGCAGCAGACAGTTGCCATGCAGCAATATGTGCAACAGGAAGTGGTGCAGCCTCCCACAGTGCTGGCCATGCAACCACAGCCAGGCTTCCAAACACAAGATCCGTTGCAGCACAGAGCACAGGTTCAGTCTGTGATGGCACAGCAGGTACCTGCTGAGCAAATCCACTCCCAGTCGATGGTACAGCAGGTGTCACAAGAGACACTACCCTCTCAACCTACAGCAGCACCTGTGCAAAAGCAGCCATCTTTCCAGCAGTCCGAATCAGAGCTCTCAACTGGCGAGGCCAGCATTACAGAGGATAGCCAATCTGCTCCTGTTCCGCCATCATCTGATGTCTCTCTGCCCCCTCTTCCACTCTTGGAGACACCTCTGCCAGCCCTAACCCATGTACTAACCCCCTCCCCTGCCCAGCCATCCTCGGTGGCTGAATCAGACAGTGAGGGCCCACCAAAAATTGACTTTGTGGACAACCGCATTAAAACACTGGATGAAAAGCTGAGGACTCTGCTGTATCAGGAGTACAGTGGGAGTGGAGCTTCTTCAGCAGGCGCTGCTACACATGCCCCCATTTCTGCCTCAGCCATGGCTTCTGTCTCCACCGGGGGTGATGATTCCCAGTCTTTCCCTACTTCCATATTCCAGCCACCTCCAGCCTCCTCTTCAGATACCTCTCCTCACTCCTCCTCCTGCACCACCTCTTCAACCACCCCCCGGTCCTCCTCTTCATCTCCAGATGGAGAAAAAGAGCGAAATAGAGAGCAGGATGTAACCCAGCCTGCTCTAGCCCCTTCCACTGCTGTAGAACGTCAGCCTGCCTCCTCAGGCTCCCCTCCCAGCTCCCTCTTGTCCCCTCAACAGGAGACTGCACCTGGATCTATGCCTCCTCCTGGTGAACCCACAGTTCTTGTAAGTTGGGTGTGCAAAACTGCCTGGGCTCGTTTTGATGTTAAACTGAATATCTTTCACTAATCTAATATTGTCAAAAAAAAAACTGGCTTGAGTATTTTTAGATACAGGGTTTTACTTCACTTATCAAACTTTTAGGTGTTTTTGTTTTTTGTTTGTTTATTTGTTTCTTTTAAGGCTCTTACATTTTGTTTTTCTTCACAAACCCTCTTAGAATTGAATTAGTTTATGATGTATTATTACATGTGTAATACATCACAGGAAAAAATGTTGTATTTTTCTAAGAACCAGTAGGTTGTGGCACATGATCAAAGAATTATAGTGACTGTAATTGCAACTATCCAGTCTGATTTGGAGCGAGAAGAAATGGTGGTATACCCTAGAATTGGTGTGTTTAGGCTTATTTAATAAGTGGTCCGTGACCCTTGATGCGTTTGCTCTGGGGTAATGTTATTTTGAAAATAAGAATCAACAGAAAAACCAAAATTCAGGCTCTGAGTGGTCAAGTGGTCAAATGCACCTGCACTATGATCCTCGGATCACAAGTTCAAATCCTGGGTCGTGCTGCTTGCCACACGTGTCTGTTAGCTATTGTATCAGTGTTGAAGACCTGGTGCTTTCCTCCGAGCATGTTGGCTGCCCAGCACAGGGTTGGAATGGTGGCAGTTCAAAAAGAGGCTTTGACAGGCTTCACATGTAGCGGACAAGGCGACTGTTGGGAAAATCGTATGTAATTATTGGCACTTCCAAATTAGGATAAAAAAAAAAAAATCCAAATAATGAAATTCACACGCATATATATATATATATATATAATTACATGTGAAATTCAGTTTCATCAACAATTCCATTGTTATTCTTAACATCAACAAGTATGTAAAGCTGCAATAGACATGAACATTAGCTTATGACTGCAAGCTTAACAGTTTCTGTGAAGTAAAGGACTTTTTATTTTATGAATTCTTCAGTTATAGAAATAATCATTAGTTACAGCCCTGAATATTTCCATATTTGTGCTGATATATTGACTTTACAACATACAGAATGTGAATCACTGTAAAACTCTCTTCCTATACTAACCTGTTGATTCTTGCTTTGTACTCTGTGTGCGTTTCCCCATCACTGTATTTCTGATACATCTCCACATCTCCCTCTCCTACTCCCTGCCCTGTGCGGCATCCAGGCTGCTCCCTCCCTCTCTGAAAGCAGTGTCCCTGGAGACGTCCTGTGGCCTCCCCCCTCCCAGCAGCCCATTCCTCTGCGGCCTGGACAGCAGCAGCAACACAATGCAGGAGGTGGATATTTTGGCCTAAACCTGACATGTCCTAGTATCAGAAATCCTGTTAGCAAGAAATCCTGGACTCGCAAATTCAAAAGCTGGGCGTGCAAACTGCGCCACTCCGCCAGCTTGTTCAAGAAGCCCCGAGTCCAGCAAGGTAGCGTCTGCACAGAGCGCGAGCGAGAGAGAGTGAGGGGTGTGGGTGGGCTAGGACAATATATGAATGTGTAGATCACAAATAATGTAGCACATGTAGCTGACCCTTACCTTGCTAGATAGGGATTGTCTTAAGAAATGCCTTTAGCATTAATACTTAATTTATTATTAATCCTAATAGTTGTTTTCAAAAGACAGAGGTGGAAAACATTTTGAATGTTTCTTGAATAAGCACCGTTACTGGATACAGGATCGTACACATGAGTAAAAGTGAAAAAATTAATAAAGGAAATTAAAGCAAATGTAATTACATTGTTATTAAAACTAATTATGTTTAATTTATTTTGAGTATATTTGCAATCTTATT
Organism: Acestrorhynchus altus; assembly: GCA_034509495.1. Classification (NCBI taxonomy): domain Eukaryota; kingdom Metazoa; phylum Chordata; class Actinopteri; order Characiformes; family Acestrorhynchidae; genus Acestrorhynchus; species Acestrorhynchus altus. The sequence continues at coordinate 6,688,958 of CM067518.1, read as the reverse complement.
TTATATTCTTGAGCTGACCATTTTCCAGTATATAACCTTTTCAAAGCTAAAGGAAAACATGCAGAAAAGCTTGAGTTCTGAAATGGGCCACAGTATGTTTTTCTAGTCTACTTTAATTGCACATCTTTTTGTTTAATGTTTCAGGCCTAAGGTTTTAATAGGCTGCCTCGTTTTATGTTTTGAGATAATCAGTTTACCTCACTAATTCACCTGTGATTATGTAGCAGTTATAAACAAGTTGTATAATACCCTTCATATCAGTGGTAATATGCTTTTGGAAACAAATGCCATGTTCTGTGTTACAAGCACCCCATTATGTCAACCAAATGTTGAAGTTTCTTTATTTAGAATGTCTCTGCAGAGGCAATATTCATAAACATATAAATGTGCATATAGATTAGACAAACAAAGGTCACCTGCATTTATGAATGTAACCATGAAGTTAGCCAAATCAGATCTGCATTTTGGAAGTAGAAAACTAGAGACTTCCCTAGATTTCAAGAGGATTTTTAGCAGATTACAAAGCTGTTTTCATATTGACTATGGATTACTAATGGACTAAACAAAGGGTGAACCCTTGATTTGCTTTCAGAACTGAATCTTTTACATATCTGCAGGTTCTTCTACCTTTTTTACTATGTAATGGTTGTTAAAACACTTACAGCACTTACCAAACAAAAATACTTTATTTATTAATTTATTTATTAGGAAAAAACTTAAAGTACTGATTTAATTCTGCTCTGTACAAAATGAACTCTATAACACGAGTAGCCGCAACTTGTTACTTTCCACCTCTGTCTTAGAAACGTGATTGTCATTGTCTCAGTCTGTACTGATACCACTACATTATTTTATAGCAATACATTTGACATTTTAGCATCGCCTGTTTTTATTTGCTTACATGGATTTTATGTTGTAGCTTCTTTTCATTTGTTTGCATGGGTTACCCAGGGGTAAGAACAGTGGAGACTAGGGCAAGGAGAGGAAGGCATGATGGAACCAGTGCTGTATGTGAGCATCCAGTTGTTTTTCTAGTGCAGTAATGCTAAGCTCAGCCCACCCTTTTCACCCCTCACCTGCCTGCACAGTTGGGCTTCCTACCTGACAGGGCCAGTGGCACCCTGGTCCAAAGCACGCTCGTTGACTATGATGCCAGCACAGTGTTCAAACTGCGTGGGTCAAACGCTGTAAAGTTTGCTCCTGCATTTTATTTTAAGCTTGCTCAGTTCTGCTTTATCCTGTCCACTTTCACATTAATCATTAAATCTAAACAAAAATAAAATTTTATTTCATCATTTACATGTGGAAATACAGAGCAGGTGCAAAACTCTGCTTTAGAGACAAAACAGTCTGGCCCAATGGGTTAGCTCTTATGATCATAAGTTTTGTCTGACTTATTAAAAATTGGCTTCAGTGCTGTTTTACAGTGTCAGATGTAAAACTGATTGTTGTGCATTTTATCTTATGATGTTTTAAAGCTGATAAATCAGAAAAATCAAGTCTTAAGTTTAAGATGTACAGCATGTAGATTGTAAAATAAGTTTGAAACCACTGTTATATATATTATATAGTGTGCATATATTTTTATTTATATATATATATATATATATATATATAGTGGCATTTGGATTAGCCAGATAATGTCGTTAAGATTTTAGATTTTTAACTTGCATGTGCATTGTTAACTTTGAGGTAGGATAATTTCCTTAAAATTAATGACTAGAAAAAACACTTCCAGGCTTTATTTTATCTTCAGAAGTTTTATAGCACTTTATTACAGCAATAGATGTATTAGATTTTTAACTTGCATGTGCATTAACTTTGAGGCAGGATCTTTTCCTTAAAAACATTGACTTACAGGCTTTCTATACGTTCTATACGTAATAGTTCTATAGCACTTTATTACAGCATTAGATGACATCCTGTTCTTTGCTGCCTGGGTAGGCTTTTGAAAAATTCTGTCTTTGTTTTTTTGTTGGGTTTTTTTTGTTTTTTTTAACACTCCTGCATGTTTAAATATATTCTATCACCATTAAGCAATAGAGCTACATGTGCACCTGTTGTTGGGATTTCATATACATGAACATATATATCCTCCCATCCAATATATGTTCAAAATGTATATGTGTGTATATGTGGTACTGTATCATTTACATTTTACTGGAGTACCCTTATTGTACTTATCAATTAGACCGAAATCAAAATGATTCAGTTTATCCATATACACACGGTAAATGCACTATAGATTGTGAAGTTCATAGACATCCACTGCCACCATCAGTGGTAATTACAGCTGATTTTAGCACCTGATGTATGATGTGTGTGTGCGTGTGCATGTGCGTGTGTATGTGTGTTTGTGTGTATGCGTGTGAAAGAGAGAGAGAGAGACTGGGTGGGGTGGGAAAGAGTTGCACATTTTTCACAATATTCATAATTCACACTTAGTCTGCACACTTAGTCTTTTATATTCAGGTATTTTCCCCACTCCCATTTCCCACTGCACTATGCATCTTCACAGCATGACACATTGTATGAGGTCAGTAATCTTCTTAATACATACATAACTACCATACACTCATTTTCACTGACTATGCCTTGATCAAAGAAGACCTTTGTCCAAGCACAGGTGTTACACTCTGTTTGGTCATGCTTACACTGAGCACTGTTACAATCTCATAGACACATGCATGGTAGCTTGTTAGCAACAGATCTCATGCTGAAAGTGTGTGCTGTGGTTCAGTGATTAACACTGTATTCTTGTGTTTCGTCTGTGTCTCGTCTGTGTATTTTATGTGAATCCCTTCATTCTGGTCCATTGTTCTTATGTCCTATGTGTTTATATGTATTCATATTGGACCTGTGTTTGTGNATCTTATTTTATATTCTTGAGCTGACCATTTTCCAGTATATAACCTTTTCAAAGCTAAAGGAAAACATGCAGAAAAGCTTGAGTTCTGAAATGGGCCACAGTATGTTTTTCTAGTCTACTTTAATTGCACATCTTTTTGTTTAATGTTTCAGGCCTAAGGTTTTAATAGGCTGCCTCGTTTTATGTTTTGAGATAATCAGTTTACCTCACTAATTCACCTGTGATTATGTAGCAGTTATAAACAAGTTGTATAATACCCTTCATATCAGTGGTAATATGCTTTTGGAAACAAATGCCATGTTCTGTGTTACAAGCACCCCATTATGTCAACCAAATGTTGAAGTTTCTTTATTTAGAATGTCTCTGCAGAGGCAATATTCATAAACATATAAATGTGCATATAGATTAGACAAACAAAGGTCACCTGCATTTATGAATGTAACCATGAAGTTAGCCAAATCAGATCTGCATTTTGGAAGTAGAAAACTAGAGACTTCCCTAGATTTCAAGAGGATTTTTAGCAGATTACAAAGCTGTTTTCATATTGACTATGGATTACTAATGGACTAAACAAAGGGTGAACCCTTGATTTGCTTTCAGAACTGAATCTTTTACATATCTGCAGGTTCTTCTACCTTTTTTACTATGTAATGGTTGTTAAAACACTTACAGCACTTACCAAACAAAAATACTTTATTTATTAATTTATTTATTAGGAAAAAACTTAAAGTACTGATTTAATTCTGCTCTGTACAAAATGAACTCTATAACACGAGTAGCCGCAACTTGTTACTTTCCACCTCTGTCTTAGAAACGTGATTGTCATTGTCTCAGTCTGTACTGATACCACTACATTATTTTATAGCAATACATTTGACATTTTAGCATCGCCTGTTTTTATTTGCTTACATGGATTTTATGTTGTAGCTTCTTTTCATTTGTTTGCATGGGTTACCCAGGGGTAAGAACAGTGGAGACTAGGGCAAGGAGAGGAAGGCATGATGGAACCAGTGCTGTATGTGAGCATCCAGTTGTTTTTCTAGTGCAGTAATGCTAAGCTCAGCCCACCCTTTTCACCCCTCACCTGCCTGCACAGTTGGGCTTCCTACCTGACAGGGCCAGTGGCACCCTGGTCCAAAGCATGCTCGTTGACTATGATGCCAGCACAGTGTTCAAACTGCGTGGGTCAAACGCTGTAAAGTTTGCTCCTGCATTTTATTTTAAGCTTGCTCAGTTCTGCTTTATCCTGTCCACTTTCACATTAATCATTAAATCTAAACAAAAATAAAATTTTATTTCATCATTTACACGTGGAAATACAGAGCAGGTGCAAAACTCTGCTTTAGAGACAAAACAGTCTGGCCCAATGGGTTAGCTCTTATGATCATAAGTTTTGTCTGACTTATTAAAAATTGGCTTCAGTGCTGTTTTACAGTGTCAGATGTAAAACTGATTGTTGTGCATTTTATCTTATGATGTTTTAAAGCTGATAAATCAGAAAAATCAAGTCTTAAGTTTAAGATGTACAGCATGTAGATTGTAAAATAAGTTTGAAACCACTGTTATATATATTATATAGTGTGCATATATTTTTATTTATATATATATATATATATATATATATATATAGTGGCATTTGGATTAGCCAGATAATGTCGTTAAGATTTTAGATTTTTAACTTGCATGTGCATTGTTAACTTTGAGGTAGGATAATTTCCTTAAAATTAATGACTAGAAAAACACTTCCAGGCTTTATTTTATCTTCAGAAGTTTTATAGCACTTTATTACAGCAATAGATGTATTAGATTTTTAACTTGCATGTGCATTAACTTTGAGGCAGGATCTTTTCCTTAAAAACATTGACTTACAGGCTTTCTATACGTTCTATACGTAATAGTTCTATAGCACTTTATTACAGCATTAGATGACATCCTGTTCTTTGCTGCCTGGGTAGGCTTTTGAAAAATTCTGTCTTTGTTTTTTTGTTGTTTTTTTTTTTGTTTTTTTTTTAACACTCCTGCATGTTTAAATATATTCTATCACCATTAAGCAATAGAGCTACATGTGCACCTGTTGTTGGGATTTCATATACATGAACATATATATCCTCCCATCCAATATATGTTCAAAATGTATATGTGTGTATATGTGGTACTGTATCATTTACATTTTACTGGAGTACCCTTATTGTACTTATCAATTAGACCGAAATCAAAATGATTCAGTTTATCCATATACACACGGTAAATGCACTATAGATTGTGAAGTTCATAGACATCCACTGCCACCATCAGTGGTAATTACAGCTGATTTTAGCACCTGATGTATGATGTGTGTGTGCGTGTGCATGTGCGTGTGTATGTGTGTTTGTGTGTATGCGTGTGAAAGAGAAAGAGAGAGACTGGGTGGGGTGGGAAAGAGTTGCACATTTTTCACAATATTCATAATTCACACTTAGTCTGCACACTTAGTCTTTTATATTCAGGTATTTTCCCCACTCCCATTTCCCACTGCACTATGCATCTTCACAGCATGACACATTGTATGAGGTCAGTAATCTTCTTAATACATACATAACTACCATACACTCATTTTCACTGACTATGCCTTGATCAAAGAAGACCTTTGTCCAAGCACAGGTGTTACACTCTGTTTGGTCATGCTTACACTGAGCACTGTTACAATCTCATAGACACATGCATGGTAGCTTGTTAGCAACAGATCTCATGCTGAAAGTGTGTGCTGTGGTTCAGTGATTAACACTGTATTCTTGTGTTTCGTCTGTGTCTCGTCTGTGTATTTTATGTGAATCCCTTCATTTTGGTCCATTGTTCTTATGTCCTATGTGTTTATATGTATTCATATTGGACCTGTGTTTGTGTGTCTTGTTTACCTGATGTTTTTCTGTGTTATCTGATTTTGTGTTGGCCTTGTCCTTGTGCCTCCCTGTTTTCCTTTTGCTTCTCAACAGATGGAACCTCCAGCAGTCAGGGAGTGAGTGAAGAGAGAGAAACTCCCTCGAATATCCAGCCTTGCTCACGCAGAGGACGTTTCCAGGTGCAATACCACTCCCTCTGTTTTAGGTTACGCTGTGGATCACAGTAGTCTCAGTCAAAAGTTGTGTGATGCTAATTTGCCAGCAAGTGTCAACATTTAGTCAGTTCTCTGCATACAAATTACCATGTAATCAAAAGAACAATGTGTACTGACTGACATCGAGCTTCATTTCACCAAACATTGATTCTTACTGCATATACTACATTAATACATCTATTGTTTATTTATCTATTGTTTGCCCTTATTAAAGTCTAGTCACTGTATATTTGATATTCTATAACAGTGGTTACCGGTCTCCAGGCTCCACCAGACATTTGGAGTGTATGGTAATCCCTGGAATGAATTGGGAGTTACATAGGGTATAAATCACCAGCAGAATGCCACATACATGTTTTTCCTCAGGTTACCCCAGTGGTCCAGCCTGCAGACCCACCTGTGACAACAGAGGATGCTCCAGTCAAGGGAGGTGCCCACCGAACAGTAGGGCGCTTCTCTGTCACACAGGCTGAGCAGAGAGAAGAGCAGCTTACAGACAGCTCCCCTGTCTCTCCAGACCTGGAGAGGGAGAGGAGAAGGATGAAAGCAAAGGAAGCAGATGAGAGGAGGACCCCAGTGCCTGGCCACCACCCCCAGCGCAGCCACACACACTCTCCAATTGGCAGTAGTGATGATGAGAGTGAGGTGGAGGATGAGGATCTGAGGAAGGAGCTGCATAAGCTGAGAGAGAAGTGAGGAAACATATATATATATATATATATATATATATATATATATATATATATATGGATATAAACAGAGTGCAAAATGGGCTGAAGCAATATTGTTTGTATTGAATTTTAAATATATTATATTGAATTTTTAGTTTCTGAATAATGTTCTGTTTCAATCATGTTGAAAATCTTTTTAGTGCTCCTTTGCTCTGGATTCCGTGAATTGGCTGGAATTTACTATGTAAAGATAGTTTGTAATTTTGTTCTCTGTAATTGTTTCCATCTGCCTTTCCACCATTGAGTCTGCTTACAAAGTTGATATTTCCTACTTTGTGTCTCTCCCTGGTCTTCATGCTCTGGCTCTTTTACAGACACATCAAAGAGGTGGTGTCCCTGCAGGCACAGCAGAACCGAGAACTGCAGGACCTGTATAGGCAGCTGCGCAGCCTCAAAGACCACCGACAGCCACTGCCCCTGTCCCGGACCCCTCCACTCCCCACTGCACCCTTGGCCATCTCTCCACGTAGACCCCGCCCTGTCAAATCTAAGCTCCGCCCCCGCCCCCATTCTCACATGGACAACAATGGTGTCCCACACCAAGGTGCTAACCATATCATCCATCTTTCTCTATAAATCAGCTTCTTCACTTACTTTATGTCAGTGTTCTCTTGTTCCTTAAAACTTACTGTCTTGCACAGTTTAAAATGATTTGGCTCATCAATCTTCCTAAGTTTTACCAAAGGTGTTGGGCCAGGAGCTGGATTAGAAAATATGGCCTTAGAAGGTTTATAGAAGGTGGAATAAGAACAACCATGAGCAATGTGGTTGCATGCTTAAATACATGTAACACTCAATAGGCATGGAATAATATTTATATATATACTGTACTGTACTGTGTGTGTGCGTGCATGCACAAAACTAGTACAGAGCTTATATGCCAATATGATTGTTCTTAGGGAGTCTCCAGCAGTCCAGCAGTTACTCTGGTGGAGAGCAAACCAGGCTGCGTGCCTACTGCAACCCAGAAAAAACAGCTCCACCAATCAAAAGAGGTATGGAACAAATAGAAATCTGTATAAACAAAAAAATCTTAAGCATAATACTTGGTGTAGCTTATCTTTAAACAATCATGTAGTTTTTAACAATTGACCAACTGTTCTGAGACAATGTAACAATGTTTCCCTATTGGTACTTCAGACCATAGCCCTCCAGCCCAAGGTTCAGCCAATAGGAAGAGCACATTCACAGACGAACTGCACAAACTCGTAGACGATTGGACGAAAGAGGCTGTCGGATCCGCCCAACCTAAGCCTTCACTCAATCAGATCAAGCAGATTCAGCAAGTGCAAGAGTTAGGTGGATGGAATCAGGCCACTGAGGTATTACATCTGTTTAGCAAATATTTAATCTGTAAATATACAGTAAATCTCAGATTATCTAGTGTAAATATAAGATAATTTAGTTCAGGGTTGTCATATTCTGGTTGACCAGGAGTGGAGTGCAGCACTGTTTGGGGGTTTCTTTGCTTAGACACACCTTCTAAACCTCCTAATTAACCTTTACTTTGAATCAGCTGTGTTTAAACAGGGTACTCACCAAACTGAACTGAAGTATACTAAGCCTAGTTGAGTATAATGGTGCTTTTACATTGGACAGTGTTGTACAGCTCGGTCTGGTCACCATTTATTTGTCTGCCCTTGTCTGTGGTCAAACACTTGTCACAGAATTGAATTGAAATGTTCTATATAAGAAGCTACAGACACCACTGACACTAGTTATGCATCATTTATCATGTTCTACGATGTGTTGTAACTGTGTTTTAAAATAGACCTTTATTGTGTGTGTGTGTCTGTCTTCAGGCTTCACCTCCAGGTTGGTTCCCCCCAACTTCCCTAAACCCCAAAAATGCCCCAGTATCATCCAGTCTCTCTACCATGACCTGCCCTGCTTTCATCAGTACTGCAGGCCAGGCCCAGCCATCTCCCACACAGCCCCCTATCACCTCTTTGGCTCAGCAGAGCCTCCACCTACAAACCCAAGCTTTTCAGCCTCTGCAGTACAGCCAGCCTCCTTTGCACCTCCAACAGGTGCAGCTGCTGCCGGGCTCCCTGCCGCTGAGCCAGCCACAGCTTCTGCCCCAGACCCAGCTGCAGCCCCTTGCCCCAGTGGCTGGCTTGCCTGCCTCCAGTGTGCCTGTATCTCTGCCCCCTCATACCACACCCTCCTCCACGCACATCAGCACTGCAGGGCCTACCAGCATCACCACTGCCTCCAGCTCAGCTTCAGCAGTAGCCAGCCAAGATGTGAACTTCTGCTCCTGCTCCTCCACAAATTCGTCGTGCTCCTCCTGCTGCTCCACATCTGCCCTGACAGCCAGTGCCAAACTCCACCCCACGCCTCCAACCTCCGCCCTCCCTTTAGGACAGCAATGAGCGACAGACAGGTGAAAAATGTGATGAAGAGGAGAAGAGCGTGAGTGGGGGGGGTCAAATAGGTTTCCACTGAGAATGTGAACGAGGAACATGAATCCTAATGTACAGTTTGTACAGTACAGAAAACCAGGAGCTGGAAAGGGGCTTCTGAGTGTGGGGGTTCCAGGGTGTGTAAATAATGTAGTGCGTGTGTATTTGTGTGCGTGAGTGTGTGTTCGCTTTTTTTCCTCCCCAAGACATATCCTCTGTGTTTCTGCACTGTTGAGCTTTATATCCAACACAGTTGGATCTAACTCTCCCTATAGAGATATGAAAGAAAACCCTTTTTTGGACAAAAAAAGGAAAGCTATTTTTTTTTTATTTATCAACGGTTCTGTTGAAAGGACTATTTGAATTCTTAAGAAAAGTGCAATTAGTAACTGATAACTGAATTCATCTTTCTGTGTTGTTGTGATGCGTGTCTGTATAGCTTAAAAGACATATTTTTCGAAATGCGCACGGAGACAACAACCAGATGTTAAACAGCAAGCCGCCATTGTAAGAGAATACAGCACAAAAAAAGCCTCCTCGGCATGCTTGCCAAGGCGGAAGCGAAACAGTTCCGCATGTTCCGTTACAGAGCATGGTAACAGTTGTCATCCTAGTTATGAGGCCAATCTAAACACTGTCTGTACAGTGTAATGCACGGATTTGGCATGTTGTTCTATTTTACATTGATTAATTGTAGTAAAACCTTTTTAGATTAGGTGAAGGATCTTATATAGAGTAACTCCAGTAGAAATTGGCTGTCTAAATTGGTTCCCAAATTGGCTCCTGGAGTGGATCTCCAAAGTGTCCAATTGATTACAAATTATTGTAGCTAATGCGATTGGAATATATCTCATTAGCTGACTCTTATTTTTCTCTGAGGTTTACAGCATTAACCCACATCCCATAAAAAGGAAGACACACAGGAGCTTTTGTGACGCTTTAAATTAAGCGTACTCTGCTTGGTCTTGTATTTGTGTGTTTTGCACAGCTACATATGTGCCTCCGAGCACTCTGAACTGTGAAGAGGTTACTGTGCTTTCTTTCTGTGAAGATTTGAGCAACGTTACCAGAAACTATTATATAATATATATATATATATATATATATATATATATATATATATATATATATATATATAAATACATATACATATAAAAAACAATATATGTATAACACATAGATATATAAACATATGTATACATATAAAAATACTCCTCATCAGATTAAACATTTAATGTGATCATACTCTGTACTTTAAAGAACAGATAACAGATATAACTGCCAAGTGAATTTAAGAGTGGAAGACTTTGCACCTGGGCTGTCCCAACAGTGTGTTGCCTTTTCGAGTAGCTGTGTTACAGTAGCTATGTCAAAAGTCTATCATTCCCAGAGATTATGAGGTTCTAGTATGTGTCACTGTGGCTGCAGTGTCCAGCCTCACCCGATCAGCACCTGATAATTGTTTACAGACATATACTTTATACCTCTCTGTGCAAAATTAAATAAACATTAAAAACACACAAATAAATAAGCATTTAAAAAATCCAGAAAATGTGTCAAAGCAGTTGTTAGACAGCAGTTAAGTCTGTTGGCCCCATGCTTCAAGTGTCCACTTACCAGAGGTGGGTATTTGAGGTCCAGCTAGTTAAAATCCTGGGGCAGATTTTGACCTTCTGAATCTCATATACCCACATCTGCCACTTACACACTATTTCTGACACTATTTACCATAGACAGAAGAGTGACCAGCATCGTTCTGTGTCCATGAATGTGATTTTTAACACCTGAGTGTNCAGCAGAATATATATATATATATATATATATAAATACATATATATGTATAAATACATAGATATATAAATATATGTATACATATAAAAAATACTCCTCATCAGATTAAACATTTAATGTGATCATACTCTGTACTTTAAAGAACAGATAACAGATATAACTGCCAAGTGAATTTAAGAGTGGAAGACTTTGCACCTGGGCTGTCCCAACAGTGTGTTGCCTTTTCGAGTAGCTGTGTTACAGTAGCTATGTCAAAGTCTATCATTCCCAGAGATTATGAGGTTCTAGTATGTGTCACTGTGGCTGCAGTGTCCAGCCTCACCCGATCAGCACCTGATAATTGTTTACAGACATATACTTTATACCTCTCTGTGCAAAATTAAATAAACATTAAAAACACACAAATAAATAAGCATTTAAAAAATCCAGAAAATGTGTCAAAGCAGTTGTTAGACAGCAGTTAAGTCTGTTGGCCCCATGCTTCGAGTGTCCACTTACCAGAGGTGGGTATTTGAGGTCCAGCTAGTTAAAATCCTGGGGCAGATTTTGACCTTCTGAATCTCATATACCCACATCTGCCACTTACACACTATTTCTGACACTATTTACCATAGACAGAAGAGTGACCAGCATCGTTCTGTGTCCATGAATGTGATTTTTAACACCTGAGTGTTAGCAAAAATTCATAATGTTATGTACAGCAGGTTTTGGGTGTAAAAGAGTGCTCTATTTTTTAGAATTACACTTGGGGATTTGTTACGTAATGTGTACAAGGACTACAGAATGAGACAAAGGAAAAGAAAGTCAGGAAAAGGAAGCAAACATACAAACTAAAAAAAAAAAAAGTAAATCTAATTTGTTTTTTGTTGTTTCTAAGTTGAGCTATGCTTGAGCTTGTGGATGTTTAAAGTGAATAGGACTGTGGTATGTGTGTATGGAGATTTACCATAACTCAGTTTCCAAATGAGCTGTGGTGGTTTTTCATTTTCTGTATGGTGGCCCACATCTTCCCAGTAACCAATGGCACATAATTACCAGTGGTGAGTTTACATGCTGTTGACTCGAGTACTAACTATTGCATCCACAGCCCGTCATCACTCTTTTCTGACCGGAATTGCGGGAATTCGCCCTGTCCCGTTACCAAGTGTTACCAAAATGTAATCTAAAAGAAAGCATTATTTTTGTATTTTGAACTGGGGTTGTAAAAAAAATGTAAAATGATGTACTGATCGGTGTTGAAAAAGCTGCAGTTACCTAATTGTGGGATGCATTGGTCCTCAGATCTGGTTGTGGGGTCCCCTGCCTCAGCCGTAGCTCAGCCCTGAGATTGCAACACGCTCTAAAGTTCAGTTTTGTTTCTTTTTTTTTTTTTTTTCATTTAAATTTTTTTATAGGAACATTTTCATTCATGAAACTAATTGATGTTCAAAACTGTAAGTCAAACCATTTTCACAGTTTAATGTCTCTTTGCTGAAATTGTTAGAATTTTTTACCAGGGGACCCAGTATTACTAAACTGAGCACCAATGATTCGAGGTTATTTGATCAAAAATAATCTAGAAGACTAAAACTTTTATTGCTGGTGATTTAGCTACTGTAAAATTGTAACTAATTCAATTGTTGATTTTATTTATGTTTTGTAACTAATCAAAAAATAAAAGATGGTGTTAAACATCAAATTAGTTTTCATTTTTTGTGATAAATTATTCTGTTGTAATGCCAGTCTGAGCCAATAGAGGTCTCACAATTCACAAAGCTTGAACACATTTTAGGGCTGCACAAGTAATTGGACAGTTGGGTGCTCAGCTGTTCCATGGTCAGCTGTGTGTTATTCTCTCTTACATGTTTATAGCTGATTCCTAGTGTGCCATTTTTCTTCGGAATCAGTTGCTATTAACTTTCAGTATCAGTCAAGACTTAATTAGGCTGAACAGTCAAATCAAACCCATCAGAGAGACAACAGTACTATTGGGTGTGACCAGGTCAAATTCTTAAAAGAAATAACCCTCTGAACACTCTGTACTCTGAAATGCTGCTGTGGAAGACTGCCAATAACAAGTTGTCAAGACTTTTTTACCTGGTGAGGCATATCTGGGCAATTGTTATTGCCCAGATAAAGAACATCCTGTAAAACAGGCATATGTTGTCCATGTCAAATCAGCAGTAACGTGAATAGGTTTTCACAAGATAAAACTCAGGGGAAAATAGATTTTTATTTTTTATTAATTTATTCATTTGCATAAAGTTTTGACATGGTGAAAAAAAAACATGTAAAAGAAAAAAGGAAAAAAATATTACAACTGAACAACATGTCCACTGTTGTTGACAACAGGATTTCATTGTTCTCAAGCATTGAAACATTAAAAAGCTGTAATCTGTAGAGTATGTAAATGGATATATCCATTCAAATCATCTATAAACCGCAATTGACATATAAAACAATCTTGAAAAACTTGTAATTTATCACTATGAATGTAATGAACATAAAATAAGTTCACAAAATATTTTTAGATGCATTAGCATTCATTTTAAATCCCCAAATGTCTTCTTTAAGACTTATTAGAAATAAATATGAGAGATATGAGCAACAAAAACATGAGCACTGCAGTGGATAAAAATGAATTGCTGTGTCTCAGGAGGTTTTATGTATATTACCATGAGCACACTGGCCACTGTTCAACCTACAGTGTTCATAATACTTCACAGTTGTACAAAAAAAAAAAACCTCCTGAATGTCCTTTGTATTTTTCCATTTTTACTGGAGGCTTTAGCTGTTTTTCGAGCTGGATTACTTATTAATTCATCACACAGTGATGTTTGTTATGTACTGTCCACTCACTGTGGATCTCGGCTTCTAAGAGTTAGTTCCCAACATACTTATACATACTAAAGAAATGCACAGATGCAGGAGGAGTGGTCTTAATTCCAGCTGCAAGAATGTGCCACTATGATGGACCCAAATAAAAATGGGGGTGGTGTGAGGGAGAGAACAATGGATCCCAATGGATCAAACAAGTCTTTTAAGCAAAAATCTGCCTGTTTCTCCATCAGTATTTAAGGTGTAAACTCTGAGCATGCCAATAGATCATAGTGGGCCTGATTTTTGTGGAAATGGAAAATAATGTGATTATGTCTAATCATGAGTGCCTTGATACCCGAGAGTGTCTCTCTCCAGATCTGAGCAGTGGACGATGTCGTGCTCAACGCTGTACAGTGACCAGTTTGTTGCGACCAGGCGATGTTCTAGCCTGGGTTCAGAAGTCAGCCTGGCCTCTGACAATGTGTCCATTGTGATGGACTGGTCTATATGCATCAATGGGGGGATTTAGCAGTTGACATGGCTGGAACACAATGATGCTCTTCACTGTGAACAAGAAAGCCATGCAGACCCCTCTGCAAGTGGGGATTCACTGTACTCTCTATAGGGGAAGCTGCACAGAACTGGGTGCTGCTCACTTCTCTACGATGCCTGTGTGTTTGCCCAGCCTGAGTGTTTATAGAAAAGATTTTGAAACACTTAACTGTTACCAACTGTAACCAGTGAGTCTCTGGGTTTTAATGTATCTTTAGTATTTAAAGCTTTAGTAGATGTGTAATTATTACGAAGATAACAGGCAACAAAATTATAATAATTCACTTCATCTTGCAATGAGTGCGCTGTCCAGTGTTCAGGCTCACTCCCAAGATAGCACCTCATAATTTATGCAAGCATGGGCGTTCCCAAGCTGTCCCCAGAGATATCGGCACTTTATAATTCATTTACATACTGATATCCCATGACTTTAGTATGATATACTGCATTGTTTTCAGTATCTTATAAATGACAGCCGTCACATTCCAACTTCCTTCAGAGGACACAGTCAGTAGCTAAGCTCCTTCAAGTTCCTAATGACCCCTTCTTCTTCATGGTCACTGATCATTTGTAATCATTAACTTAACACGAGTTTGGATGAAAGCAAAATTAAAGCACTGACACACAGTTGTTGTTATTGGGTACACTGCATAGACTGCCTCAACAGTTTATTCATGAGTGCTCCCTGCTGAAGAATCCAGCTCTAGACCTGCTTTTGCTGGTAGCAGGTTCCAGATGATCTAAGCTGAGCTTTGATAGTTGAAAAGCTGCTGATCTTTAGCTGGTTAAGCTCTTTGCATTGTGATCCACTCACATTATATTTTAAGGCCTGCAGTGGATCGACCAATTATGTTCAAGTGCCCTGACATGGTTTCTCCATCACATTTCACAGAATTGCTAATTGGTTTGCCATGAAAACGAAGGTTATATGGTCTGATCTTTTTGGAAATATGACATGTTCATGCATTTGCTCATATGTCCAATATTTCTGTTATGTTTAATCAAGTGCAGTTTGGGGGGATTTTAATTATTCGCACAATACTTCTGTTTCTTTAAAGTACATTTGTGAGGAAAGATCTCTTGAAGTTCTTAATAAATTGACCATTTCTTATATCTTTAGCTAATAATTCTTTACAGAATGAAATATATTTAAAAAATGTTTGCACATTCAATTCTTGATAAACATTAAACATGAAACAGATTGTTTCATTATTAAAAACATTTTATTATTATTATTATTTATGTGTTGTTGTTAATGTAACTATTGTAATTATTGTTATATTATTGTTTTTATTATTGTTATTATTTATTATAATGTATTTTTGCTGTTGTTTATTTATTGTAATTCTTATTAAAATGATTAATTAATTTTCCTCAATCACTGACAGCATTAGAATCCCCATCGATGCGGCCCAGTTGCGCAGTCCTGTTCCACTAAGTGTCGCTGGCCGCGAGGCGCAGCCGCGTTGCCGCTGTGATGCGCACAGTAACTGAGCGCGCGCTGTCAGTAAGTGGGTGTTGAGGGCGGGAGCTCCAGCCGCAGCTCCGCGGCTGAGCTTCAGAGCCGTTTAGAGCCGCTCAGACCTGCCGCACTGCCCTCCGCGCAGCTCAGCCGCAGACTCCTCTCTTCTGCACAGGTGAGCCGCGGAGACCCCTCCGCATCTCAGGAGGTCTGCTCTCTGAGATGTTGGTGCGCGCGCTCCTCCTGCTGCTCCTGCTGCTGTTCAGGTGTCTCCAGCCTGCTTCTCCTCAAAGAGAAGGTAGGAAGATGATTTCTCTCTCTGGTTCAACTCACTCATTTACAATATTTAATATATTATTTTATATTAATATAAAATATTATTATTATTATTATTATTATTATTATTATTATTATACGCATTGAGGGGGTTTAACTCTGATATAGTGGCCATTAACTCTTAGTTTAATAAAAAAATATATAAATTGATGACAGTGGCAGCGACAGACTAATATGGTCCTGTTGTCCAGGTGAAGGTGAAAACAGTACACGGGACAACAGTGTTGCATGCGGTAAAAGCAGAGATGTAGTAAATGAGGAGACCATTGGCTGGAGAGATCAACAAAAAGAGATGATCAGCTTGCTGCTTATTGATCAGGGCCTTCGTAAGATGGCTGCTGAAGGAACATATTAGCCAATGAAGACTTTTTAAAACTTGGAATTTGTTGTAGTTGATGGATGGCTATGACACATAATGACACTTGTTGATGGGTGATTTTCAGATTGGGAAAGCTGACAGAAAGTTTCAGCATGCCTGTGGGACGGTTGTGAAAAAGTTTATTCTGGAGCCCTGAAAGTGACGTAGAAAGCTGACTAAATTAGTTGATGTACCTGCAATTGAACACAAATCCCTCACTGGCAGTTTCAGTCAAGTAGAGAGCAGAATATTTGGAATTTTTATTTTAACATTGTTACAAATCACTGACTCTGCTTCCAAAGAAGCTCAGCATCTAACTGAATCACTTATGGACAAATAATAAGTGATTTAAGTAAACGTTGTTTTGAAAGTGGAGTAGCTCCAAGAATCCGTGGAAGAGCCTCACTTTAACAACCTTAATAATATTACAGGATTCCTGTCATATTTTGGTCATAAGCAGGCAGAAAACTACAATCAGTGAAAGTGTACTTTCAAATTGTTTTGCATAAAAATGTTGTAACACATGCCTAACATTTCTTTATAATGTGTTTTTTACTACACAAGGCTCCACACAGGAACCAGAAGTGAGGGAGACCAAGGTCAAGCCTCAAGAAGGTAGGGATTTGTTCAAATGGTCTTGGCTATAGTAGTATATAAATTATATTTCCTACCCACTTGTTACCTAGAAAGGTAGGACTGTACAGTGTAGAGGCACTTGTTTTTGTTTGTGGTGTGAATGTCTTGCCAGCAGTTACTGTTTGTATGTGACTCAAAATAAAGGTGTGAATCTTCATGGAGCTCATGTTAGTACTTCATGGTAGAACCCAGAAAGCAGATGCAGATCCTCTTCATTGGTCCTTCTTCCTTCTTCACCTGAACAGGTGTGCTGCAAGAGCTTTATGTTATTCATAGTTGTGACTCATTGCTGGGCTGAGAATTCATGTAACGTTTCCGCTGAACCTGCCTTTAGTAAACTATTTTGAAGAACAGGTCCCTATTACCTCATACAGATACCAGATAAGAAACCATATAATATTAACATCCACTTCTGCCATCTCTGCTCTGCTCAGATATAATCAGGGTTTTTTGGAGAGAATAAGAGCAAATTGTGGTCTCAGCTTCTGCCGTTTGCTGTGTTGGACACGTTGTGGTTGATAGGCACCGTAAACACACTTTCAAGAATCTGTTTCAACAACTGCACAGCCATTATCTCATTCTTTTCAAAGCACATAACAATTTGTGTCAATATGGCAGAAAGCATGAGTAGACTACGCTGCAGGGTTCATTAGCGGTACCACCCAGTCGTGAGTCATTTCGAGTGGATATATTGACACTCTCAGAATGATTAACCTGGCCTCTCTTTAATCGTCCCTCTTCTCCTTTTGTGAACAAAACTGTTCTTTTTTCCTCACAGAACTTTGCCTCCAAGAATCTCAGAGTGGGTATTAGCATGGCGTAATCAGCGTCCATGATTGTACTAATATATCACTTATTTTGCTGCTGGACGCAGTGTGTTAACTGGGTTGTAAACTGGTGCTGCAGTAGAGCTAGGTCTGTATTGCCCCCTCATAAAACACAGCTTTAATCAGATGTGACACAGAATTATGGCACTGAAGTTCACCTGGCCTTCACTGAGGTTGAGAACTGTATACATGCAACGTCCTCAAGAGCAACTTGAGGAAGATGTCAAACTGAATGACTGACAGATCTTAGAATCTGTGGAATCTATGAATCTGTGAAATGCACTGAATCTCTGCATTCTTAAAATCAAGGGTTCCTTGTAGGTTCTAGGAAAAACCTTTTAATCATGAACTTTACATTATGTGGCGGTCCTTTAGACCTTATTCTTCAGATTTGCACATTTCTTACAAAATGAGGATCTTTAAAGAAGGATTCACAAACCATTGCTGGGGTGGTTCCTTGCTCATTATAAGTGGATCATCTCAAGTTTACTTTAAGAGCATAAATATAACATATTCTTTGGCATCTTTTTTTTTAATCAAACTTTAAGACCTTGGCATTGCTTCAGAGCACTTTTTGTGTTTAAATAGGCGCTGGCACCCCTAGTCCTGCACATTTCTGTGGATTTGCTGCTTTAATACATACTCTGCAACTCTGGAAAGTATTGTTAATTAGATAAATAGTTGAATCAGGTGTGTTGTAAAGAGGAAATACACTAAAATGTGCAGGGCAGAGCCAAGAGCAGGTTTGAGAAACACTTCTTTAAAGCGATGTTTTGGAACAACTTCACCATTTAGCCATATAGTTTGATTTATTGGTCTATGAATCTATTTATAAACATGTAATTTTGTGGTTTATGTGTCACCTGTTACAACCCTTAGAAATTCAAAGGGAGAATTAATCACACTGTGTGCTTAGAGTTTGTGTGTTTTCTAATAATCCTGTCTGTTTGCTCTTCCTCCCTGGATTTTCCATCTCGTCCCTCAGTCGTTCTTATTCTTTCTGCTCATCTTGCACCCCGATTCTTAGCTTTTTCTAACCTTTGATCTATATGTGCAAATTTCAGGAATTCATGTATTGTTTCCTGCACAGCTGCCACTCCCTTACTGAACCAATATTGACTCTCTGAAGAAGAAATGTGATGCTGAAACAGCTTGTAGGTGTGTGTGTGTATATATATATAGATATATAGTCCATTCAGAATAGGGCTTTATCCTGTCAAAATATTGGCTTATAGGACCTCCCAATTGGTGCAACTATTTAATTTTTGGTTCTATTTTTTAAAGATTAGGACAGATAATGACTTGTTTGAGGTGGTGCCAGCAGGAATAAATTTCATAGTACGCCCAAGAGCTGGTATGTGGGGTAACTAAGGTTCCAACACATACGAATATGACTAATTAGCAATTTTTTTTTTTTGCTGCTGCATGTTACCATCGCAACACCTATTTATATGTATTAATATATAGCACAGAGAAATGTGCAGTAAAGGACAGCAGACTAGCTGCTAAGAGCCAACTTCAATCAGCAAATAAGAGGCTGTAAATGAGGAACTAATTTTACCATTATTTCATTTAGTACCATCATTGTAAGAACAGTTGGACATAAAAACAGTAATATGCTACCACAAAACCAAAGCTGCTTTACAATAAATGAAGGCAATAAATCACAAAATCAAAACGTGCAGAAACAAGAGTGAAGGCATGTTGAGCATATTTGCTGGATGCAGACAACCAGATCTCACACAAATGATGATTCTCAAAATAGCAGACCATTGAAAGTCTGGATTCATAAAAAATAACTTCAAAATTCTACTTTGCCAGCAATTAAATTTAGGTGCCAGAACTGTTGAACTTGAATGACCCATAGCTAGTGGCATTAACACCGATCATCAGCCTTAAAAAAATGTATTTTTTTATTGTGAGTTATCAGTGGACACACCAAAAATGCATCTGATTCTCAAACACGTTATTCATTATAACTCCAAATGATCTGCTGTTGTAATAATTTTGTTTTCAAGACATAATGTTTAAAAAAATGAACAAAATAATGAAAAAGTGTACACATGGTGCATACAGGATTACAGCTGCTGGCTTCAGTAATTGTTTTAATATGTCTTTACCAACTATATTGAAATAATGACTGACTTCACCTAGAATGAAAATGCTCTTCCACTTTCATGTAGAATTCCACATGAATTATTTCTGCATTACGATGCTGAAAACAGTAAGTGATTATGCACAAAAGGAATGTACATATGTGTGTATTTTAACTTGCCTGTGAATACATGTGTATCACACAGTTTTGGGATTTGGCCAAGTTTGGCACAAATGCCCTTTAACACAACTTGAATTTATTTTGAAGTCAAATCCATCCAGTGATAGATGGAGTGTCATTCGCTGCTCCCATTCTGACTACGAATGTCATGAAGTGAAATAAAGGCCTTAAACACTTAATGTTCAAACTGCATTACTGCACCGAGCCTCATTTCAATAAAAGCTCCCCCACCGAGTGATTCACGAGAGGCTGTGAATTATGGGCATGGCTGGCGTTGAGGCTGCATAAGTAGTGCAGTGAAACGTAAGAGTGGTCACTGCTGCGAGCAGGGCTGTGAAGAATGGGTCAGTGTTGACTGCGGGCTGTGGGAGCAGGCAGAGAGTGGCCACTTTTAGATGATGTCCCTATCTCTTCCTGTCGCCCGCCCCTGCTCCTTCTGTTGATAGACTAGTGCCCTCACACTCGGCCTATTGTGTGCTGCTATGATCTCAGCCCTGCTAATGCAGACACACACACACACACTCACACACACATCTATATATATATATATATGTACATTCTTATCCTGTGTCAGGATGTTGGGTCATACATAGGTCCCATATATGTTATATCTGTAATTACTTATGTGAATTATCTGTGCCTGAACCTAAACTGAACCATAAACCAGAGGAGGTGGTTTACACTGTTAGTTACAAACAAAACACATGTAACTTTGTAATAAAGATCTTGCAAAATGAAGATAATTTTGTTCATCCAGACATAAATTAGCATGTTTTTTAAGGTTTTTCATACAAAGTTGAGACCTTTGTGTCCTCACACACACACACACACAGATCATGGGCTCTCGCATACACATCCCATTGCCAGTACACATTAACAGACTGCACATTTATAGCTGTGTGACAATCCTGAGCTTTGTTTATTAAGAATGCCTGTTTGGGTCTCTGAGCCAGTAATCAGCTCCAGAGCATGTAGAACAGAACAGAGACTTTAATAGAGCCTCCACTTTACTCCCTCAAATTACTCTCGCAGCAACAGTCACTCACTGCCCTTTTCATGTCTTCTTATGCTGGGGACATTTTGCAGTTTTGTGGTCTTGTTAGGGATTTCCTTCATGTTGTGGAGATTCTTTTCATGCTTCAGGTTTACTCTTGTAAACACTAGCAAGAGTTTGCCTAGAAACAGCTGAGAGGACTTTGTTGCTGTTACGACACCTCATGTCTCCAAAATGGCATGCTTTAAAGGAGAAGGCAAAACTATCATAACTGTACATCGTGTGACCTAAAGTTTGTGGACAGCTGCTTATCCAATATTACTCCTCAAATCAAGAGTATTAAAAATCCTTCTTGCTGCAGTAACTGTCTCAAGTCTCTTAGGAAGGTCTTCCATGTATTCAGCCACAAGCGTAGGTGCTGATTAGGGCTGTGTTTGCAAAAACCTGGTGATAGGATTATGCATCACAATACAGGTGTTACGATTTAACAGATTGTGATACTGTAAGCAAACGGATTTCCAAATTTCCAAAGTTTAGTATAAAACACACCTACAAATCTCAGTAAAAGAAATGTGCAGTTAGAACTAGGGCTGTACAATACTGGGGAAATAAACAGACCTTGTGATACATATTTACCACAATACATTTGTTGCGACATTAAAAACTACAGGAATTTTCACCAAATTTCACCAGACATTAGTGACCCAGTGTGACATTAATAATGCCCTCTGAGTATTAAAGATTGGTGTGAAAAATGTGATAAATATTTGGCAGATTGAATCTGCTTCAGGTTAATTGGTCAAGTAAAATGAATTTGACTTTTATATCAAGCAGCAAAATAAATTTCATGTGTAAACATTAAGACATTGCATGTCTTATGATGTAACTATTGTACATACCCACATTGTCATGATGATGCTGAAACAATATATTGTGCAGCCCTAGTCAGAACAGTGGGATCTGAAAACAGCACAGAATGCAACACTGCTATCTAGCAGGGTCTAAACACAACACAAGATGAACTACTGTCTGTCACCAAACGTTGTGTGTAAACTATGAATTTAATCAATTCTATGTGTTTGAGAATTGATCGAGTATTGCCAGAAGTGGGTAAAGTAGCCGAAATATGAACTAAATAAATAGAAATACTAATTTAATCATTACCTGAGTAAACATAAGGAGATGGTAAGTTTCAGATTCATTCTGGCAGCAGTGAAACTGCACATACACACACACAATCAGATTTATCCAACCATACATTCTCTTCAAGTGATTTGTGATAAATAAACAAAATTGAAAGTCATCTGCACGCCCATTAAAATAACAGACATGAATATTTAGGTTAGTAAGCAAAGTTTATATTGCAGAGAAAATGTCGCTGCTGTCTAAGGAAGGCTTTCTACTAGATCAGGTGTAGGCAGCCCTGGTCCTGGAGTTTCCCTGCTTTTATAGACCTACAAAAACTGGCAAGTAACAGGTGAGTTGAATCAGGTTCAAAACTGTGCAGCAGTGTGGCACTCAAGCACCTTGAGAGTTGCCTAGCCCTGTATTTGTTTTTGGAGCATTGCTGTGACAGTCTGATTGCATTTGTATCCAGTGGTCACTATTAACCTTACTAATGTACCACAACTAAAGTAAAACCACTTTTAACATTATTGTTAATAATGATAATCTATAGCTGCTTTCTCACATCACATCACACCCTATTAACCAATGACTGGACAATGTTAGGCCAATTGCAAGCAGACGTCTTGAATGACGTAAAGATAAAGATCACCATACTTGGATTAACAGGGCAGTCAGTGCATGATATGACTTTGTACTTTCCGTTGCTTGAGTCATTTGTATTCACACTGAATCAGTGGTGAGTCACCACACCAAAATATATTTAGGACTGTTTGATTCATGAGCAAAGATGCTTTTGATTGAAGGGCAGAGATATCCAAGATGCATCTGAATGAAGGAATTGTGCGTTATATTAAACACTATTTAAATGGTTAAGTACATTTTTCACCACACAAATATAGCCAAGTAAGAGTAACAAGTATCCTCTTTTAAAACAGCCGTTAAAAGTATCATTTTTGATGGCACTCTCTCCACATCACACCCAGTGCATTGCTGGTCGGCACCAGCATCTATTAGCCATTGTATCTGAGCTGGGGACCCGACACTTCTGCCAAGTAGATAGATAGATAGATAGATAAATACTGCGTAAAGTAGTGTGCAAAGAGGAGACTCCTGGCTTCACATGTATTGGAGGGGGCATATGCTTGTCTTCACTCTTCTAGTGTCAGGAGCATCATATGTAATAGTGGGGAGTTTTTTACTCTCTTAGCTGACAGTTGACATTGGCGTGTCCTCATACATTGCCAGTACTTTTAACAGGAAAGGGTATCCATAAACCTTTGGACATGTACAATAGTGTGCATTAATGGAGTTTTACACCACTTCTATCAGTCCATTCATCTTAACATGCTTACACAGTGTATAGGGATGCATTGATAGTGATATTGTGTAAAAGGTTTACCAGTACAGGCCAGTAGATCAATAAGTTACACTAAAGATGTTACATTTTTACCAGTACAGTAATCATCCCACTGACTGCATTTGTGTCCAGTGGAATGTGTTTTTGATTGTCTCAGCACCTTGTTCTTCACTTCCTCAGTAATAAGCAAAGTGCTTTCCTTTATTGTAATGGAGTCAGTGTGATACAGTGCATGCATACACATGAGCATGCCCATACCAACCCTTCGTGCAGCGACTCAGCAGTTATGACTACGCTGCTGAACCAGAGAGAAAGTGAGCATGAGTGTATTCTTGTGTCTGCACTTCTTAAGTGGGTTGGATGGTAAATTGGCGTTAATGACGTGTCCTCCCTCAGGCTGGTGACCCTGCTGTGGTACTGTGGTTGATTGATGCTGATTTTGCTGTTGTTTGGTTGCAGTTCATGGCTGTTAAAGCACATTGCATGTCCTTGTGCTACAAACTCTGGCCTGTAGCAATCCGGTGACCTCTTCACCTTTGATCTCTCCTTCACCGTGCCACTGACTTTGTGTCTGTCTGTCTGTCTGTCTGTGTGTGTGTGTGTGCGTGTGCGTGTATGTGCAGAGAGGTCTTTGTGCATACTTCAAAGTGTCTGTGTTCATTTCATCGGGCCCTTTATGATGCCATTCTCCATTGTCAGTAGAGGAATTTACAACTGAGCCTTTATTTATGGTGGTCAACTAGTGATTAAGAACTGTGCATTAAATCAGGCTATTTAATGATCCTTGATATCTATATCACTGCAGAGCCTGATATACTGATATGATACCTGTTTTCATTTGTCTCTCTCAGTTTGCCTAGGTACCACAAATGGGTTGAGTTTCACAGACAGCTCTGTCCAGCACTACAATAACCTGAAGGAACGCTATGAGAACTGTGAAATCATCATGGGCAACCTGGAAATCACCCTAATGGAGCGACACTTTAACTTCTCTTTCCTTGGAGTAAGGTTTTAATTCATCATACACTATTAATTCTTACAACCCAAGGTCTGATTTTTCAGTTACATGTGAAAGGAACATTCCAGGGCAGTGACCTGTGAGAGGAGGCAGAGCTAATGATGCCACTGGCCCAGATATTGGGTTCTAGAAGAAAGAAGAATGGAGGGTCTGCTTGCCCTCTTTTTTTGCTCACACAGTGTTTAAATTTCAGAATAAAAGTCCAGAGAAGCGGTAATACTGATACATAATTAAATAACAAAAATAAGAAAGGACAATTACATTTTTTTTTTTTTTATCCAAGATTTGAGTAATTTATGATATCCTGTTTTATGAAAATTAAATAAATCAAACATTAAAATCATTCAAATGTGGCCCATGCAAATGTTTGGGCAACTTATACAGTCAGGACTTGGTGACGTCCTGTAATAATAGTCCAGAGGTGTCCAGAGAATGAGTTGGATCTGTGAGCAGGGTTTATTCACAAACTAACTCGGTCCAAAGTTCAAAATTTGACAACAATCAATCTGATTGACAGAAAAACTTGACAGCGGAGGTTTTAAAGTCCAAAATCTAAAAAAAAAAAAAAAAAAAAAAAAAAAAGAACAGAATCAGAACATAGTAACCACCAAGCCACTGCACCAGTTCCCATGTGTTAAGGTTGTAGAACAACAGGGTTACATGATGCACCCTGTTTTTAAGCTTTCAGCTTTCAGTTATTCTAGATGGGATTTTCCTCACTTTTCTTCACAGAAGGCACATTGTTTGCTGAAGTGTTTACAGACTAACAGAATAACAGTGCAAACAGAATAAGTTGTTTTGTGAAGTTGCAGTCATAGCAGTTAAGAGAGATACATTTGGCTGGCTCCCCTTATGTCAAAAGATGTGCTAGCCTTTACTCTCCAGGTGCTAGCTAGTGAGTAAATAGCAGAATGAACTAAAGATAGAAAGGAAAACAACAAAACATACCTCTTGAAAAGTGTTTTTTTTTCTAAACTAGCAAACTTTTTAAAGAAACTGTTGGAAAATATACAGTTACAAGAAAAGTGGGTAAATGTTGGACAGCTGTTCTGCCCTTCTGTCTAGAAGTAGAATAGTGGGGGGAAACAGAAGACTAAAGATTATAGTCCTGCCAGGCTGTGACATTAATTTAAACTTCATTTACATGGAACAACTTTAACAAATGTTTAGTTTTGTTCCTCACTGGATTAAGCAACACAGTCTCTCCGGTATAAAATTTTTTCTTAAAAAATAGCAGGCTAGATAATGATATTACTCTGGACTATATAAAGGTAGAAGCATAAGCACACATGTATTTAGCAGAAATATCACGAAAGAGACAAAAGGATATGTATTCACAAGTTTGCTGTGTCAATAAAGGATAGAACAAGCAGCACACCAGTGCATTACTGTTTACTTTTAATTAGACTGAATGGATTAGACTGATTTTCATGATTTGTATAAGAGATGATTCTCTTAACGAGAAGTTCTCTAGTGTTCAGTAAAATGAACTGAATTTCAGTAAAATGTAAACTGATTCTTTTTTTCCTTCCAACAAACACTTTATTCTTAATGTTTTAGAATTTTATTTCAGAGCTATTGCATTCCACTGAGCTTCATGTACACGTCCTTGATTGGTTTGCTTCTATTCACAGGGGATCCGGGAGGTGACAGGCTATGTCCTCATCGCCACAAACCAGTTCAGCCGGCTGCCACTTGGCCAGCTCAGAGTTATCCGTGGCAGCACCCTTTATGATCAAAATTGGGCCCTGTCTGTCTTCCTCAACTTTGAAGGCCAGTATGGACTGGAAGAAATGGGTCTCACTCATCTCACAGGTGAGAATGAAAGAGGCAACAGATAAAAAAAAAAGTGTGAAGACTGAAAGAAGACATGCCAGATTACCTAATGTTAAGAGCATTTTTTTATTCATAAATGTTATATTCATAAAATATTTCTTTTACCGTTTACATGACATTAATAGTTTCCCCTCATTTACCCACACACGTTCTGATGATAGGGCCAGCACTTAGATGGCAGCACCATTCTGGAGTCTTAATTATCTGTAATGTAATGTAGATTGGGATATAAACAGAGCATGATATGGGCTGAGGCGATATCGTGTATATCGAGTTTTTAAATTTTTCAACAATGCTCTGATTCAGTCTTGCTCCCTTTCATCCCCACTCACATTCTCACATACACACTGTGGATGGGGCATTAGACAGAGATCTTGCATAAAGATGACTTGTTTATAAAGAAGAAATGAAGATCAAAATTAATGTTAAATTATAGCAGGTCTAGGCAACCCTGGATTTGGTTGAGCACAAGGAGCACAAACTGTCCAGGAGTCTTGCACTCCATGACCAGGGTTGGGTGTCAGTTTTTTCCCAATTTTTCTTTCATATAGTATATCATTTCATATATCACCACTCAGCTAAAATATATCGGGATATGATTTATTGTCTAGTGCTAACATACATTCTCAAACATACTAGGTTACACAGACAACGTATGCACATAGTCACTAGCAGACCATAAGCATGAAGTTTCTGGGAGCCCCCTGTGTATCTGTATGCTTTTTTCCATTCATAGTCTCAGAGTAGAAAAGGACAGGAGGGCTGTGACATCACATGTATGTTTTGCTGTGTGTATGTGTAGGAGGATTGTGGAATTTACTGTCTTAGTTGAATGTTAGACACGCCCATGATCAAGTGCAGAATTCAAGACAGAGTTTCAGACTAGGTGAAAAGGAAAGGAGCGACAATGATAAATACCAAAAGCAGTGTGTGTGTGTGTGTGTTTTCATACACACACATAACAATTCTGGTTTACTGGCAGTGAGAGCATGTTGAGGCGAGTCAAGAGTACTGGCAATGTTGCGTGGAAAACTGTCAGCATCTTTTTGCAGTTCTGCACTCTTAATTTCCAGGAGTTCTTCAGAAGTCAAGCTGATCATTCCAGTTTCTATTATTTGGAGGGGAAAACAGTCCTGACCTTTTATCACTTAACCCTGCTTATGGATTCATCCTGTCCCGCACATGTCAGTGCTTTCCCTGCTCCCAAAACACCTGATTAGACTAAACAGCTCATTAACAAGCCCTTTCAGTGTCCCAGGGGATGTGTTAAAGCAGTGAAACTACTCAAATGTGCTGGGCAGGGGGCCTCCAGGACCTATATTTTAGGTCACTGAAAAGAGACCTTTTACAAAACTCCTTCCAGGGTGAATATATTAAAAACTCTGATGTCAGTATAACATCCAGGTCTACATCCAGAAAGCACTAGATTTTAGATGTAGACTAATGAATAAATGTAAATAATGTTCTATTACAAATATATCATGCTCTGTTTAGATTTTAGTACATCATGTACAAATGAATTGTGTAATTTGGGATTTAACATCTACGGTTTCTTCCTTCTTGTGGTGTTTTGATCTCTCTCTTAATGAAGTATTATCACCTCCTACAGGGTTAGCATGTTCGCTTGTCTCTTGTGTTGACATAGCCTCAGTTAGCTTGTTAGGGCTTCTTCACAATCATCATTCCTGAAACTTAGTCTGAGCAACCAGTAGTGATCTCCTGCGAAGCACTCCAAAAATGAAAATAATTGATTCCCACAAAGCAAAAGGCACCTCTAGGAAAATAACAATGCTCCTTGGTTGACTGGCTCTTCAGCCACAAGCTGAAGGTTTTGTCAGGGCTAGAAGCATTTTGCAAAAAATCCTTTCTTTCTTTCTTTCTTTCTTTCTTTCTTTCTTTCTTTCTTTCTTTCTTTCTTTCTTTCTTTCTTCCTATCTTTCTTTATTTCCTTCCTTCCTTCCTTCCTTCCTTCCTTCCATTATCATCAAGTGGAAATATACAGTGCATCTGAAATGTATTCACAGTGCTTCACTTTTTGCACATTTTGTTTTATTTTTTCTCACTCAATACTACACACAATACCCCACAATGGCAAAGTTTGTTTATTTTTTTTGCAAATGTATATAAAAATAAAACACAAAAATATAACATAACTATAAACAGACTTTGCCATAACACTCAAAATTGAGTTCAGGTGCATCATGTTTCCATTGATCTTTTGGGGAAAGTCATCTTTTGAGGCAAACATGACTGCAGCAGTGTACAGAGACTTCCTTGATGATAACCTACTCCAGAGCTCTCTGGACCTGGGACAAAGGTTTATCTTCCAACAGGACAATGACCCTTAGCACACAGCCAGAAGCCACAGACAACTCTGTGACTGTCCTTGAGTGGCCCAGCCAGAGCCCAGAATTGAACCTGATTGAACATAATATATAAAAATATCTAAATATGGCTGGGCACTGATGCTCCCCATCTAATCTGATGGAGCTTGAGAGCTTCTGCAAAGAAGAATGGGGTAAACTTCCAATCAAAAGACTTGAGGCTGTAATTGCTGCCAAAGGATCTTCAACAAAGCATTGAGCAATGACTGTGAATACTTATGTACATGTTATATTTTTTTGTTTTATTTTTAATTAATTTGACCTCAAACAAACTTTTCTTGCTTTGTTATTGAGTGTAGAATTTTTAGGGAAAAATGAATTGAATACATTTTAGAATAAGGCTGTAACGTGAAAAAAGTGAAGTGCTGTGAATACTTTCTGGATGCACTGTACATAGATAGATAACTTTATAAATTCCAGATGGAAAGTCACATTGCAGCAGCACAATAAACAACAAAGAGCAGAAAGAGCACAATACTCAAGCCTTATTTAGAACACAACATTAAATAAGAGCTATATTTATATACAAAAAACTAAAACTACTGAGTTACAGAACAAATTATCAGCTGTTATGAGTATTAAGTATGTCATATGCAATTTTATAAACATGTGGGTAACAGTAGTAACAATATGTTCACCTTCCAACAGGACAATGACCCAAGGCATACTTCTAAAGCAACACTCGAATAGTTATATAGACTGAAGTTTTATTTTGTCCTCTTTGTTGTTTGCTTCACAATTTAAAAAATCCAATGTTCAAAGTTATTGGCATGATCCGTAACTGAAATGATGCAAACCCTCAAACAATAAATTTTAATTCCATGTTGTGAGATAGCAAAACACGAAAAATGCCAAGGTGGGTGAATACTTTTGCAAGGCACTGTATGTGTAATGAAGGTGCCGAAGAAGCCTGCATGTGCAGAATGGGCTTAACACGTCTCATCATAAGGACAGGCAGACATGAGCAAGTCAATAACACAAACAAGTGGTCAAAAACACAGAAAGGCTAACAACACTCAGAACACACACAGACTTTGAAGAGAGTGCCTCAAACCGTGGTCTCAGTTAGTCCTTGCATGAGTCACAACTGTGTTAAAAAGATGGGCCTTAGAGGGGCAGGGCTTAGATTAAACCCAATGGAGCGCATGGCTTGAGTATATGTTATCCCACCTTACACTGTGACATTTGCCAAAGGGAATGTTATTAAGTACTGATCATGCAGGGTGACCAAATTTTTCTAATAATTTAAATTTTGCTCAAATTATTAAAGATGTTCATGGTCATAAATCTTACAAAATCTGAAAATTGAGTGTGATTTTAATTAATTGTTTAACTCACTGTGTATTTAAATATGCAGTAATGTATCCATACTAGGGCATCTCAAAATGATAGAATATTGTGAAATTACCATTACCATTTGATTATTTGAAAAAATGTAATCCAGTTTCTTAAATTATTAGAATATTTCATGAATTAAGTACTAAGACAGTATAACAACATTACAAAAGTAATAAAATAATTTAATAAATATTTTTTAAAAATTGATACAATTTTGAACAATCATAAATAATCATAATCCTAATAAAAATGTTTTACCAGAAATCAGTGATGCAGTGTGGTATGACATTAATAATCCCCTCTGTGTGTCAACAATTGGAGTAAAATAAATGATATTGGGCAGATAGTGTTTGCTTGAGGTCAGTTTGTCATGGACAATGAATTTTACTTTTGTATCAAGCAGCAAAAAATGTTAACATTTAATTAAATTTGCCTTGCATGACATTGCATGTCTTGCGATATGAATAATGCACATGCCCACATTGTTTTCTGATGACTGCCATCCCATTGTGTGTCTTCTCACAAAACAGAGATCTTGGATGGAGGAGTGCAGATTGTTAGTAATAAGTATTTGAGTTATGCTCCATTGATCAACTGGCCAGATATTGTGAGAGACAGCAGTGCCCGCATTGAGATTTCTGGCAATGGCCCAGAAGGTAGGCATGTGTGTGAGACATCACTATTTTCCAAAGTGTAACCTTATTTTATTATTTAACTGCTTGTTTGTTTATATATTGTCCTTGTTTGTATTCTGTCTGCAGTGTTATGTCATCCTGACTGTAGAGGCCACTGCTGGGGTCCAAATAAGAATCAATGTCAGACCTGTGAGTAGAGCAGCAGTTCACAGTGACATTTGATCTGTCAAAATGATTTGCAAGGGCTGCATGTTATGAGTCTCCGTATAGTATTCAGAACTATAGTAATGTACCGGGAATGTTTATCCTGTTAAAAGACCACTTACAGTGAAGTAGTTGTAGATGGCCTAGTGGTGAGAAATATTGAAACTTGCTAAGTGCCTTCTCTGATCTTTCTGTGTCAGTGACAAAGACGGTATGTGCACCGCAATGCCATGGACGGTGTTTTGGCACCAGTCCTCGAGACTGTTGCAACACAGAGTGCGCAGGAGGCTGTATAGGACCTCTAGAAACGGACTGCTTTGTAAGTTCCAGTACTTTTTTATCTGTTTAAAGATCTGGTCAACATTTCCACATCATCTTAAACTTTGTGTAGTCTTAAAGTATTTTGAATACTCCCTTTGTCCGAATGATCTCAAATGACCTGAAAACAATCGGTGTACCTTGTTGTCGTACAGATTTCACAGAAGTATGAATAAAGGCAGTGTTTCATTTTCCCTAATGTTGGGGTCACTGTAGGAAAACATTCATTTTCAAGCTGAAAAAAGATTATCTGCTGTTAAACATTGTGGCCAGCCTTTTCTGACCCAGTTAAAAGATGATCTATCAAGTTATTGACCCTGAATTAGCTGGATTTGTTTGAACTTTAGAAATAATGGAATTTAAATGCTTACCAATGAGATCTGTGATTTTAATGAATTGAGCTGTGAAAATAGTAGAAGTCAGAACTTTTTCAAGAATAGCAGTCTTGTTTGAACTGCCCTCATATTCATGTAATAATAAAACCTGGTAACAGGCATGGCCCCTTTGCCTTATTTTAATGTTACTGACGGTGGCACCTCTCACCTAACACTGATGTGTACATCCAGACCATGACCTTTCAGTATGTGCGATCTGAAAAGTACACAGATACTATATCCTGAATAAACTGACCAGTGAAATTGTGTATAATTGATGCCACAGAACCTCCTCTGGTACAACTAACCCAGCTCCAACAGTGCATTTGCATTAGCATCTGCAAGGCAGTATGATTAAGAGCTTGGCAATTGTCTAACCAATAAAACACAAACCTGTAACACAACCAGTCCAGAGGTTGAGAAGTGTCTGAATCTGCGTGCTTGTGCTTTCACTCAGGCATGCAGACACGTGAACCATTCGGGAGCATGCGTGCCTCAATGTCCCCAGCCGCTCATCTACAACAAGCAGACTTTCCAGTTGGAGCCCAACCCTGATGCCATGTACCAGTATGGATCAGTGTGTGTGGCCAACTGCCCTGGTAAGTACAGACAGTGACAGTGGAGAGGAATATGATGGGCAATATAAAACAATGTGAGATACAAGGCATTGGATTTTCTGAAGTTGCACAGGACAATCAGTAAATCAGTAGTGCTACAGTTAACAAGGGCACATGGTATTATTGAGGCAGAGAACTAAAATACAAGAGTTGCAAACCAGGTCCACAAGTTTCTAGGGTTAATAGAGAATCTAAAAATAATAGGAACTTGATTAAATCATTGAAAACAATGACATATCAATCTTAATCTGTTAATTACAACTCATTCTTCAGTGACGTAAACACATTTTACTAGGCTGACTTTTCACAAGTCCACACACTGTAATATTACTCACAATTCTGTGCTCTGTCATTCATATATTGCATTTAAATGTACCTAATCAAGCTCTACCACACTGGTGCTGGAGGGAGGATTATATTAAAGGATGGATAAAGAGCTGTAGATAAATGTATTATATATGATAAATGTATGTAAAGTGCATGTTTTGTACAATTATTAATTAATAAAGTAATGCAATTATAATTTTATAATTAATTTAATATAATATAAACTCACAAGAACAACACTGCAGTGAAATGGAAAATGGAAAAAACAAATTTATTGCAGTCAAATTTCTGCTAATCAAACCAATATATTTAATGAAATTTCCTACACAAAGAAATGGAATCACTTCCTATTAATTATATAATGGAGTAATGAGCTGACATCCAGTTATACAGTTAGTTGACACTAATAGTTTAGTGTATATCTAGGATGTCTAGGATATAGAATAATATACTCAAATACATATGGTGATGTCATTCACATAACATATTGTTGCTTTGTGCACCCTTATAGAGTAGACCCTCAAAATACATCTGTTTGTAGAATCCACCTGTGATGGAGGTTTGGAGAGCAAAGCATTCTGAAGTCATTATAGAATGTGGGACAGGAAGAGGGTGTTGACAAAAATGTCTGACAAATGAACTATGCAGTTCTGCTTTCTCTTGCATTCATGCATTAGTGCTCATAGGGACCAGTTTTGCTAAGTGGTTCTCACTAGGATTCAGTTGTTATCAGCAATGTTAGCATTCAGGTCTGAAGTCTGCGGGCAGTAAAGCATATTTCAAAATGTCTGGAGCTAGTGATCTGAAAGCACCTGCTTTCCGAGTTTGTGCACATAATTGACATACCAGTTTACATTTCTGTCATTTTTAACACGTTTTTTCTCTTTTAAATGTTCGAAATAAACATTGTGTGTGATATTCTTTGTTACATTCAGAAAATCTCATAACAATTTGTGTGATCTTTATATAATCAGACTTTATCATTATTAATTATAATAGTAATAATTGTTTTTTAAGAACTATTTGCTGAGTTCTTCTAAACGATTTGCTCAGGTTTTCTTACATCTACTCATTATAGCATTGTGTACTGTATATTTCTACTATTTTACGTCAGTGTAAGATCTACTCATGTATGTCTCTCTCACTCTCTCTCTCACAGACCACTTTGTGGTAGACGGTAGTGCATGTGTGAGTAGTTGTCCACCAGATAAAATGGAGGTTGAGAGGAATGGAACAAAGCGGTGTGAGCCATGCATTGGTCTTTGCCCAAAAGGTGAAGGATGCCCATCCACCCACATCAGATTTTATTCACAGCCACAGTGTTTGACCAGCAGTGTGGCTCATAGACTGGTATGAGTGAAGTAGAATGAGGTCATGTTGCCTTTCATAGATATTCTTCAGAAGCAAAATCGAGTACATTGTACATGCTCACGGCCCTTCAGTAAGGAGGGCAGTTTTATTCAAAATTCTATTCTCATAGTTCAAGTATAGCTTGGCTCAGAAAGTATCAAATTGAGTGTGTGTTTTTAACCTCACTCTCTCTCTGTCTCTCTTGGCTCTGTAGTGTGTGATGGTACAGGTGCAGCTGACAGACAGACTGTAGACTCCAGTAATATTGACAGTTTCATTAACTGCACAAAGATCCAGGGAAGTCTACACTTTCTTGTCATGGGCATTAATGGGTGAGTATTTTTCATCCTTAATGTTAAGTATTTAGTGTTCTCCTTTAAATATCCTCAGGCACTAGACTGATTGTCTTTGCCTATTCACAAAGCAAGCATAGCAGCTTTAGTTGGCAGTACAGCAAAGTTGCCAGATGGGTCCTTTGATGTGATGCCATAGAATGATCCACTTTTGTTTGGCATTTTTGAAAATAATGTGTTTCAATTTTAAAGAAACACTTCAAAATATGTAAAGGTTTTCTAGTACAGGTTGAAAACATACAGCTTCTGGACTGGAATCGGTCTCATTTGGTCCAACAATTACATTTGGAATCCATTTCTGCTGCAGTTTCAACACATTTAAAACTACTCATATCAGTTTGGACAGCATTTTAGCTGGATCTGCAACTTCAGATGTTAATGGTTTATAATTATAATTATCTATGAATAACATTCAGCATTTCAGCAAAAAAGCTTAGAGAAAAGAGAGGTTTATGGATGCATTTTTACTACACTATGTATTTTGCAGAGATGAATATAATAAGATTCCCCCATTGGATCCAGAGAAACTCAAATACTTCAGCACTGTAAGAGAAATAACAGGTAATGTATCTTTGTATAATCATTGTAGGTGTGAATTGAAAGTATACAAATGTTCTACTTTATCAGTGTAACACTTTATAAATGCTATATAATGTTATAATCTGTTATATTCTAACACAAATATGCATTTATGTATGCATTTTTTTCTTTATCTATTGTGTGTCCCATAGGCATTTTGAATATTCAGTCTTGGCCTGCAGAACTCAATGATCTGTCATATTTCTCCAACCTCACCACTATCCGTGGAAGATCACTCCGCTCGTAAGTGTTTTTGTGTTTTGTCCTGATTTTACATCCAAACAGCTCTAGCAACAGCTGTTTCCCTGTGTGATGCTTTTGTATTCAGGCTGTTTGTTTGAGTATGTTTCCCTGTGTCGGTGTCTGTCTGCTAATGCTACTTGGAAAATGTTTTTGTTCATTTATTTGTTTGTTTGGTTTGTTGTTTGTCAGAAATGTTCCACAGTCTGTGCATGCATCTCACTTAATTTTTTGTATTTATGTTTGTGTGTATCCCTCTACTTGATCTCACCATCACCTCTTCCCCTAACCTTGTACCCACATCAGCACTAAGAGGTATGTAATTAAAGCAGACCTAAACCTGACTACAGACTGCATGACTATAGAGCTTCCTAAAATCCCAGAAAGTTTCCCTCTCCCTTTTCTTTCCTTTTTCTCAGGATCTCACACACACACACACACACACACACACACACACACACACACACACACACACACACACACACACACACACACACACATGCACGTACACACGCGCATGCAATCAAGTGATCTACTAGTTTATATTGACCATTGTTTACATTGTGTGAGCTCAGGTTTGATATGAATTGTACCAAGTCAGATTTGTTTATCATGTTTGTGAAATCTGAATCTGTGGAATGTTCCTGTAACTTTCAGAATTCAGGCTACATATAGGTATTCTAGGTTTCATATTTTAGTCAATGTTCCTATCATCAACTGTCAGCAAGTAATTCCACCTGAAAAAAGGATTAAATTCCACCTGTTTCCAACTGAATTAAATCCGAGTTTAAATCCCACGGCAGCCATTCAGTGCATGTTTAATGCTCTGTCCAAATGTGTATGCTTGGCATGCCTGTAGATAGGGGCTGATTGGAGAGGGACTGTTCGCTCTCTTTCTCTTTCTTTGAAACATGCCTAAATAATAAAGGACATTCAGTATCAAATTATTCAGTGTTTTAACATTTGTAACAAGACTTTGCAGGTCTGCAATGTTTTTATAGTTCTTGCAAGAAAAAAACATAAACATAGTCCTGAAGAAAATTTCTGATCAAACATGGATAAATCATGCAAATATGTTGTGCTATTAGTATTGTGAAATATGTCTACTAAATGAACACAGCGTCTATGAGCATAAGTTCAGACTTGTTGCTTTGGAGGGGCCATGAACAGGTCATGCAGGTAGATTCTGCATCATTTGAATGGTTGCCAGTAAACGTTGCTTATGAGATGTTTTCTTCCTTCTGTAGAAGAAAGCCATCCTTTTTTAATCCTTCTTTTTTATCGAATCTCCCATGACTTCTCTCTTGTGTGTCTCTCTATCATTCTGTCCTCTCTCTCTTTCTTTCAGGCCCTTCTCTCTGCTAGTGATGAAAATGGACAATCTCACATCTCTTGGCCTGCGCTCTCTGAGGGAAATAAATGACGGCAGTGTGTATATCAGTAATAACACTAATCTGTGTTATCATCACACTGTGGACTGGAGGAAGATTTTCACTGGGCAACGATGCCAACGCAGACTCACCTACAATGACATCAAGTTTAATAAACCTCGGAGTCAGTGTGGTAAGCCAAGTTTTAGAAGCCTGCTAAATAGGGATATAAAGTTGCATCAGTCTGAGGCTGGCATTTCAAGTGTATCGGTTTTAGGCTGGTCTATAGCTAATAATGTATAAATAATACAGTTATGTAATATAGATTACTTGCTATCCATATAGTGTGCACTCATTTTTCAGATTCATGGATTATTTTCAAATAGGACTTCCTTCATGTTTTTT
This sequence comes from Acestrorhynchus altus, assembly GCA_034509495.1. NCBI lineage: Eukaryota > Metazoa > Chordata > Actinopteri > Characiformes > Acestrorhynchidae > Acestrorhynchus > Acestrorhynchus altus. Next base: position 6,651,996 of record CM067518.1, on the reverse strand, counting down.
CTCCTTGTTGTTTGGTGATTGTCCAGGAGTCCATGCACTAGATAAGAGGCATGTAAATTGTCATAATATTAAATAACAAAACATTTCAGCCCATCATTCAACAAAATGTTCCTTTTGAGATTGCAGAATGTTTTTTAGATAACTATCATGCAGGTCATGCAAAGTAGAACAGGACCATAATTCTAGAGTCTGCTAAATCTTTCTGAAAGTCTTTTGTAGTCAAACAGGTGTTTGGATTTGCCTTTCTAGCAATTCTGTGAAATGTCTGGAATTATTTTAATTTTCAGTGCTAGGCAGCTGCTTAGAGGGGCCCATGGCTGCTGAGTGTTGGGAGAAAGGTTAAAGAGCCAGAGAATTATAAACCATCATAATGGTTTATCATAATGAATGTTGTGAACAGGCCATAGTCCTGACAAGCTAATTAAGGCACCTTAGTAAACCTTTTTTATTTTTTTATTTCTGTAAAGCTGCTCTGTGACATATCAGTTGTGACATATCAGTTGTGAAATACATTTTGATTTGAAGTGATTTAAAGGTTATCTGACAGCTCAGCATCATTTTTAACACATTCTTTTATCACAATTTACTTACCAAAGGACGTGTGTGTGTGTGTGTGTGTGTGTGTGTGTGTGTGTGTGTGTGTGTGTGTGTGTGTGTGTGTGTGTGTTTGTGTGTTACAGAAGAAGAAGGCCACGTATGTGATCCACTGTGTTCAGATGCAGGCTGCTGGGGCCCTGGACCTGATGAGTGTTTGTTCTGCAGAAATCACAGTCGCCACGGCACCTGCGTGGCCCATTGTAACATCTATATTGGGTAAGTCTGTGGTTGTGGTGGTCCGTGTGAGTTTTATTGGCAACACTGTGTGTGTGTTGGTATAAATTTGTATTCACAGGTTCTTAACTTTCTCACACACACACACACACACACACACACACACACACACACACACACACACACACACACACACACACCCTTCAACTCAAGGAATAGTTGTTGATTGAAAAGCACTGCAATATGCTGGCAAAGAGGAGAAAAGAAATACATTCACACCCTGGCATTAATACATTTGTGTATTAATCTTTTTGTAAGACGTATCTCTGCATGTCTCATGTGTGCGTATCTGGTGTGTATGTGTGGGTGTGTGTGTTCACAGGGAGCCACGTGAGTTTACGATGCTGAATGGTGAATGCCATGCATGTCATCCTGAGTGTCTCCCACAGGAGGGGAAACCTACCTGCAGAGGAAAAGTATAAACCATTTACTCCTTCTCTATTTGCTTCTTGTTATTACTAATCCATTATTTCCCAACCAAGTAATTCATTAATTTGACAGTTTTTTTGTTTTCTTGCTGTCAATGTAACATATTTCTATAAATGGAAATTTCTTTCCCAGTGACATTTGTGATATTAAACACATTAGTATTGAAAATGCACAGGTCACATATTCTCGCCTTAGTCCATGAAATAAGACCGTCTACATTGTTCCTTTGATGTGGTGACCATAGTTCATATTCTAAACGTGCCAAAACAGTAGTGGGTTTTCCACTGTTTACATCCACTGTGGTGTGGGTGGCTTATTTCCCAATAAGTGGTCATCTGCTCTTTGTTCTATAAACAATCTGTAAAAATCCCTATTCCAATCAGCCTACGGGCTGAGACTGAAAAAAGAATCCAAACACAAGTGAATAACTCTGCTGATGAAGTAATGAGGACTATAATAGAAAGGATTAGTACAATGAGGATGAGGATAACCATTAGGATGATGACCACTTTGTGAACAAATCTGTTTTTAATATAAAATATTCAGGCACACTCTCTGTGTAATGTCTGTCACCATTAAGCTACAAAGGCCTGCCAAACTGGCTTGGCTGCCTCTTGGCTTTCAGTCTGCTTATTACATAATGAAGAGTCACTTAAACACTGACTAGATTTAGAGCTACTCTGTTTTCCCTGTTTACTTTAGTGCAGGTGCTGACAGAACCACCATATTCAATGAAGTACTCATATCTTTCCATCCCCACCCTCTCTTTCTCATTCTGTGTGTGTGTGTGTGTGTGTGTGTGTGTGCGCGTGCTTGCGTGCACGCTCGTAAGGGAGCAGATGAGTGTGTGGCATGCTCTAACCTGATGGATGGCCCTCACTGTGTGTCGTCCTGTCCTAATGGAGTGAATGGAGGGCGGGGCCAAGCCATCTTTAAATACCCCAATGCTAAAGGACAGTGTGAACCATGCCACCTTAACTGCACCAGAGGGTAAGTATGTGTGTGTGTGTGTGTGTGTCAAACATGTAGACAAACAATAGAAAATCATTGAGGATAGAGATCACATCTGTAATAAATGCAAGTTATATTAGATAGATAGATTCAACTTTATTGTCATTGCTCAGTACAAGTACATAGCAACGAAATGCAGTTAGCATCTACCAGAAGTGCAAATAGTAGCAAAAGTGCAAACAAGAAAAACTGTGCAAGTGTGCAATAAGTGGACATAGTGCAGGAGATCACATACTAAACTACACCTTAATTACAGCTCTGTTTTAAATTATATTAGTTTTATTATACATGTATACAAGTGCATCTCAAAACAATATAATAGCCTGAAAAAGGTTTTTGATCATTTAAAAATTAAACTTTCATATAATTCATATTCTTTACATTTAAATTGATATATTTCAAGCTTTTTTATTTTAAAGTTAATACTGTGATTATTAATCGATTCAAATTTGAATTTGGATTTCTGGTTTTCATTACTTACAAGACTCAGTTTAGTAGTCTGACTACTTCTGGGTTGAAGTCTAGATGTTTTCGCCTGGATGCAGCACAGCCACCTTCCAGAGGGAAGGGGAGTGAAAAGGGGGGTATGGTAGATTTGGAGGCCTTGAAGTGAGTTTAGGTGTTCAGGGTGTCAGGGAGCATTTGCGCACTATGCATTACTCCTTGTATTCTGTGATGCACCTGATTCCCTTCCACATGCTCTGTGGGTCGTTTGCATCTTGAGAGCATATGTGGACTTCTCTCTTTGGGCACACTGACAGGTTCCTTGTAGCTGCTACATCACCGTCCTTGAATGCGGCATCGCACATTCTCAGCAGGGAACGCACCTCTGCATTCAGCCAATGTTTCTGCTCATACTGTGCCTTACTGATCAACAGTAAAAAAAACAAAAAAAACAACTTGAAATGTTGTAATGAATATGATGGTTTACTTTTTTGAATGAAATTAAATTTTTCGATGCAGTAGTTAATATTTGCTCTACACCATTTGGCAGCTGCCGGTTACCATGTGTGAACATGCATCTTAAAGCAGTGGTTCCCAACTTTCTTCCCAGAGGACCCACTGCCCTGCACATTTTAGTGCTTACTTTGCTCCCAACACAGCTGGTCCAGCTAATCAGCTGATTAACAAGCCCTTCCAGAGTTGAAGCTAGTGTGTTAGAGCAGTAAAAATCACTAAAATGTGCTGGACAGGGGGTTGGGAACCAGGGGTCATATAACTTTGAAAGGAGAGAGTTACAATAAGATTAATAAAATGTTAACTTTTGTCTTCCTTATGAAGGTACTGCTTTACAGTTTATTTTCATTCATTTTGGCTGACAGTCTTATTTGGCTGACAGTGACTTACCTGTGAAAAACGGGTTAGTGTTTAGAGTTTAGAGTGGTAAGAGTAAAACTCATTTATGCTCCCTCTATTAGAGCTTCACAATATTGAAAAGTGACATAGCAAAAAATTTTTCCTCTAATTTACACAAGTATTTTAACCAGAATTCCAGGCATGATAATAATACAGTCTGGGTGGAGAAGATTGCAGTTAAATAAATCATATTGGGCATGATAGAATATTCCTCTGATAGAAATATTACAAAACAGGAGAACAGTGATTTTTGTCCATTTTTATCAAGCAGCAAAAAGATTAAACATTTAATTTAATTAGCCTTTCATGACATTGCATGTCCTACAAAGTGACTATTGTGCATGCACACATTGCAATAATGATGCTGAAATCATATATATTGTGCAGCCCTACCCTCTATGGACAAAAATGAATACATCAATTTCAAATGACGTAATCTTCATAATTTAACTCGAAAAAGGTAAACTGTAATATATTTCATGTTCATTACATTTAAATGACATATTTGAAGACTTTCTAAATGTGGTTACTATTTGATTATTCATTATTCAAAGTCAAAATGAAATGTCCTGTATTTCTTATTTTGATTGCCTATAAGCTGAGCTATAATACATGAGTTAAAAACCATACTGGTTTTGATTAGCTATAAGAAATAAGCTATAAGCCATACTGATCAACAGTAAAACAGTAAGCAAAAAAAGGCTTGATATTTTTCCATTTACATGAAATAAATATACAATATGACACTAAATTATTAGTGAAATTATGAATTTTTTTTTATGATGCACTAGTTTATGTTTAAAAATCCTAACTAGGTTGCACAGCAATTTCTTCCTTATAATGTCCATATGGTAGTGGGCATGTTTTGTTTGAACTATCGACTACAGTACCCCCAATGAGTCTGTTTCCATTAGCTTTCAGAGAATATGTACAAGTAGGTAAGAAATTAACACAGAGTAAAAAGGCTCCATCCATTTCCATGCCTGTATTTAACAATGAACATGAATGAGCCTCGGTTCCAGTGTGGTATGGTCACACAGAGAACTGGTCTACCACAGGGACAGCACAGTTCTTATCCACTACACTACATCAGCTGATCAATTCAAGACTAGTTTGAGTTGTTTTTTGTACAGCGTGAACACACAAAATAATGCATAAATAAATGCTACTGTACACATCACTCAAATATCGAAGGGCAACTACAGTAACTAAAGGTCCAAAATTCTAATTGACCTGCTAAATATATTTTGAATACGTTCAAAAGGGGTCCGTAAATAGCTGAATAAGACGTAACTGCTCTTTTAAAATCGCTTTTGTGTGGTGTTTGTAGCATGTATGTATTCTGGGTGAGTTTCAGTGTGCTCATTTATGAATTTCCATATCTCTTTCTCCTCGTCCAGGTGTACTGGCCCGACTTTGAGAGACTGTGTAAACCCTGATAGAACTGCAGACAGGTCAGTGGCTCCCTCTGTTGGAGAGACAAAGAGACTGCAATCACATTCTCTTGTCTTAACAAATTGCTTTTGTTTCATTGTGCATATACAGGCTTTTTTTCTCTCATTTTTTGCTCATTGATTTGTTACTGTTTCAGTCCTCATATTGCAGCAATAGTGAGTGGAGTGCTGGCTGGTCTAATTGTTTGTCTGGCAGTGGTGGTGCTTTCTCTGCTGTATCACAGAGGCCTCGCCATCCGCCGAAAGAGAGCGCTCAGGAGATACCTAGAGAGTAGGGAGGTAAGGCAACACCAGGTCACTGTATATAAAAAATATACATGCATCCAAACAAATATGATTTGTGAAATGAGCCTTTGTTGTACATGACAAACTACTCTAGCAAACAGCACTTTGAAATATATTGTGTTTACATGACATAAAATAAAAATAAAAACAATTCATTTTTTCTGGGGGGATATTGGAAGGCTGACTAAAACTAACCCTGTTTTTTATAGAGACTGTACTTCAGTCAGGTTTGCTTTTTATAGTTTCAACATACACAGAATTCTACAGTGCAATAATGTTTGCGTAATGTCTGTATAGTGTAAGTTAATGTGTAAAATCTGTATTTATATTACATATAGGAATATTCTTTATCTTTATTTTTTATTCTTATTTTCTTCTTTATGCATCTGTTTTACTACTGCGAGGGACTTGCACCTAAGTTTATCACTCACCCTTACACCTGTGTAATGTGATTTGATTAATAAGTAAGGAGACTTATACACACAATATTAAAAACAAAAAAAAAACAAAAAAAATGTTTGGAATGATCTTGAGCGTCTGCCAGCCAGACCTTCTCAGCCAGCATCAGTGTCTGATATAACAGTTGTGTTTTGACTGAATTGCTACAGACACAGTACAAAAAGAGTTTAGAAATGTTTTTTTCAAATACATGCTCCAAAAGTATACAGATGTACTATTGTCCACATACATTTGCCCATGTGTATGTCTTGTGACCTACACCATGTCCAGGGAAATGTCAGTCAGTCTGTCTTTTTTTATATATTCATATTCAGTCTATGTAGGTTTCATTTAAATTTAAAGTTTTATATATAATATAAAGTTGTGTACTGTTGTGTACTGTTGTGTACTGTTGTGTACATAATGACATTCCAGGAAAATATGATGATGATTTATGACAGATCTGTGTTACTGTGTTAATCCAGCATACACATATATGTATATAAAACCTTGTATATTGACCTTACATCTCTGTGCTTCTCCTGTAGAGCATCGAACCATTGGACCCAGGTGAGAAGGGGACAAAAGTCCATGCTCGTATTCTCAGAGCTTCCGAACTGCGCAAGGGAAAGCTTCTGGGATCTGGAGTCTTTGGCACTGTGCACAAGGTCTGAACACTTACATGTAATTTAAATGGACCTGATATTGTTGAGGTGTGATTTACATAAACAGCTAAAGCATACTGACTTGAGTTAAAAAAAAGTACAGTCTAATCTAAATAGGCTATCTTGTGTCTGTATGTCATACCAGACTCTGGACAGTAAATGTAATCTTTTTTTCTGCCATTGCACACAGTGACCAATGATGCAAAAATGACCAATGGTAAATTTGTCTTTGACATTCCCTCAGGGTTTTTGGGTTCCTGAAGGAGACTCGCTGAAGATCCCCGTCGCAATAAAGACCATCCAAGACCGTAGTGGGCGACAAACTTTCACTGAGATTACCGATGTGAGGCCAAATTCCTTATACGTTAAAAAATTATTAGTTGTGGGTAATTTTGGTGTTCTTTGTTCTCTCTGTTGGAAACCATCCATTCAAATCCAGAGTTTTCATGCCATGTCACTGTTTTGCCACATTTCAGCATTTTCAGCAGTGTTTTGTTAATTACGCATTGTACTGCAAACATTACCATGTGTTCCCTGGCACTTTTATACTCTAATATCCCCACTTGCCCCCACTCTCCTCCTGTTCACAGCACATGTTGTCCATGGGCAGTTTGGATCATCCTTATATAGTGCGTTTACTGGGAATCAGTCCTGGGCCCAGTTTGCAACTGGTCACTCAGCTCAGCACTCAGGGATCCCTGCTGCAGCACCTCCGCCAAAATACACATAACCTGGATCCCCAGCGTCTCCTCAACTGGTGTGTGCAAATAGCCAAGGTGAGGCTCTAAAGGATGGTAATGTGATAAATGTAATGTGACAAGTTGACCATATCAGACTGTTCAGAGCACTTGAACAGTCAAACTGCTTTGGGTTTTGGCTCAAGCACCAAAAATGCTAGAAGCCTATTGTTTCTGTTAGTGGTTTTATTTTACTTCTGTGTCTTGTACTTGTTCTTCTCCATTAAAACCAATTGTAGTCGTAAGGACCTGAAAGTTGGTCAATAGATAGTGTCTTGTGGCCGCATGTCCAAACAAACCATGTGGACAAAGGTTTATATGACTTCATTGGCTAAATCCAAAAATGGCAAATTTGGTGGTGTATTTATTTGAGAAATTTTTATTAAATTGCACATGTAGTCTAGGGATAGGCACTCCTGGACTCCTGGAGTGCCAGACTCCTACACAGATTTGTGCTCCTCCTGCTCAAGCATACCTGATTCAAGTCTCCTGTTAATTGTCAGGTTTAGAAGCTCTCTTAGAGCAGGAGAATTAACAAACTGTTCAAGAAGCTGGAACTCCAGGAAAAGGGATGCCTACATCTGATGTAGTCAAACATTTAATTTGTTTATATTTTCAATACAGCTATGGAATGACAAGAATGTTTTGTAATATTATGACCAAGCTTAGTATATTTGTCTCAAATATAATACAGAAATTGCCTGCTTATTTGTTTTTGTGTTTCCCAAACAGTACTGCTTATTTTATTAGGATTTTATTAGAATCAGTGGCACTAATGCTTAGGTTTTCAGTAAATCAAGCACAGAGTTCTCACACAAGCACTGTGTATTAATTTGCATCAGCTAATTAAGAATTGTAATTGGCTGTTAGTGAAATCACATGTACAATTACAGTACAGACAAAGAACTAAACACATTTGGATGGTGCAGTGCTGTTACGGTCCAGTTTTATGTATCTGGTCCTATGTGTGTATATGAATTTCTCACTGTGTAAGACATTTATGTGTCTCTGCATTAGGGTATGTACTATCTAGAGGAGCACTGTATGGTCCATCGTGACCTAGCTGCTCGAAATGTTCTGCTGAAAAGTGACTACATGGTGCAGATCTCTGACTTTGGCGTTGCAGACCTACTGTATCCAGATGACAAGAAATATGTATACAGTGAACACAAGGTATCAGTGGGCTGTGGGCTGTGACATATATGGGCTGAGACATATACAGTATAATATGCTTATATTCCTGCTTGTAACGAGCTGCTTCTTGTCTTGTCCTTAGACACCAATTAAATGGATGGCATTGGAGAGTATTCTGTTCAGGAGATACACTCACCAGAGTGATGTTTGGAGTTATGGTAAGACTATGGGCTTAGATTAAGGCCTAACTTATTTGACTAAATTGTAGTAAACCATAGAGAAAGTCTTGAATTAGCCTTGATTTCAGCCCTATGTGTCAGTGGACCATACCATTCAATTTTGGCTACTTTGACTAAAGACACATTTCTACTCATTACTTTACATTTTGCACTGCCCACATACTTTTATGGGATATTTACATTGATTTTAAGCAATACATTCACTAGGGGGCAATTCAACCGTACACCAAATTCCTGTTAAATCTTCTCCCCTATGTTTTATAGCAAGGATTTGTCCCTCTGCCCAGTTATATAGAGATTTTTTTGTAAGTTTCCCTGCCAGAAATTTCTTTAATGTCTTCTTCTTTGTGTCCATACTGCAGAGAATGGGCAGATGGCTTCGCCTGTATCCAAATATACAGTATAACATGGTTTTCCCTCATTTTACTGGTGCAGGAGTGACCGTGTGGGAGATGATGTCACATGGAGCAGAGCCCTATGCAACCATGAATCCTCATGATGTGCCAAATTTGCTGGAGAAAGGAGAGCGGCTAGCCCAGCCACAAATATGCACAATCGATGTCTATATGGTCATGGTCAAGTGTAAGTCAAACACCCAAGTCAACATACAGCAACTTAAAGTTTATAAAAATATAATAAGAAATAAACATGTAGAAGAATGAATTAGATTTGTTTACAACAAAACAAAACAGAATTTTTTTTTCTCAAACTGCATTCCTTTTGGGTCACAGGTTAGTAATCTCTGTGGAAATCAGCAGTTTCCCTCATCACTTGAAATTCAATCCAATCCATTCAAATCCAATAATGGACATTCTGATAAGCTGATCAGATCTAGATCAGGTGTATTTAATCAGGCAAAACGGGTGTTTGCAGTGAAGTGACTCACAAGAACTATAATCTAAGATGGCACAGTTCTGTAGAAGTGACCCGTGACTATGACAGTGTTGTCTTTCAATTAATTCTCCTGGTTTTCAGGTTGGATGATAGATGAAAGCATCAGACCTACCTTCAAAGAGTTGGCAAACGAGTTTACCAGAATGGCAAGGGACCCACCCCGTTACCTTGTTGTCAAGGTGAGGAACTAGTGAATTTCAGAAGTTTATCACAGTTTGTCTGAAAATTTTAATGGATCACACTAACTAGGATTCTTAACACAGAATGATCGAAATAGTGCTGCACCAGATGAAAGCCATTCACGAGAACAGAAGCTGACAGAGGTTGGCCTGGAAAGTGAAGATGAAGAAGTTCTGGATGATGGGTTTGTCACTCCTCCACTTCACCTATCTCCATCAAGGAGCCACTCCAGACTGCGAATTGGCTCCTGCAGGGTGAGTCTTTTCTGTCCCCTCATCTGACTGGTCTTGTGTTTTCAGTTCAGAGCAAAAGAATTTTAAATTATTTCTCGCACACACCTTTCAGAGTGGCTCAGGCCAGTCTGTTCCAGTGGGATACCTGCCTATGACCCCAAGCCCTGGCGATGAGACCAGACAGGTACTACATTGTTGGAACATTGTTACTCCTAATGTAGTTGATTGACTAAGACATAGACATGGTGTCTGAAGTTTATGTATTTAGTTTTTAAAGGATAAAATGAGGCTAATGTAGCTAACGTAATAGAAGCATATCGCTAATTAATATTATGTAAACTGAGTTCCTAAGTCATCAAACTACAAGTTATCTAACAAAAATATGACAGTAGGTGTCTTTTCTGACACTGTATGACACTGTATGTTGTACCCATTGCTGACACAGATGTGCAAATGCAGACGCACAATTTTATAGTCCCTGTAGATTCCCAGTAGAATAGGACTCTCTGGAGTAGATGATCCTACTGACACCACACCCAAGTGATAAGATAAGATGATCCTTTATTAGTCCTGCAGTGGGGAAATTCACATCATTGCAATGGGATAGCATGTCACTCAGTCCAAAAAAATAGATAAATAAACAGTGTAGTATTTACGGTATAAACATTTATAATAATAAAAGTCAAAACTCTGAAGAACATTATTTACAGATAATTGGATATGAAATGAGGTAGGGAGATGATCATCCAAAATCTTCTAATTTTCTAATTCTAATAGAATGGAGTCAGATCCTCACAGCAATGCTCCAAAGTCTACTCGAAAGTCTTCTCTGGACAGCAGAGAGCAGGATAAACTCCTTTTAAAATACCCTTGATTTCAGAAGAAACCCTGAATGAGCAAATGTCCCCATACTTTTCTCCATATAGTTTAGATAACATTAAAATGTAGGCATTTACACTTGTGTATGTTATGGTTATGGTTATGGTTATGTATGTTATGGTCATGGATTCAGTATTTTGCTGCGTCTGTATTTGACAGCTGTGGTCCCAGAGGAAACGTCTGGGTTCAGCACGAACAGCATCTGAATGTTCGGAAGGCAGAGGCACCATGGTAGACATGGAGATGGGCGAGATCATCTCTCAGACAGGCAGCCTGCGCCGGGGGCACAGTCGAGGAGACAGTGCGTACATGTCCAACTGCATGTCTCTGTCATCTGACCCCTTCTCACCAGTACTGCAGGTGGCTGAGGAGGACTCTGATGGATATGTTCTACCCAGAAGTGCCCACAACTCAGAAAGAGGTGACAGCTGTGATAGATTTGTAGAGTTTTTTATTATTTTGTAAGCTCTAAGGCTATTTCCACGTTACAAGCATTAGACAGTTGATCTTTCTGTCCTGACAGCAAGTGTTTGTAAATGACCCACATCCATCATTAGTGTGAACTCAAATCCACTTCTGGAAAGATCTACTTAAAGAAAGATCTACAACAAATGATGTGCTTGTAAAAATAAATGTGATGTGTAGGTGATTCTCATTACTGTTGCATGGCCGTTGTCAGATAGATGTCCAGTCTCACAGATGTTTTTGTCTTTTTCTATAGATGCTCTGGTGACTCGATCTAGTTCCAGGGCAAGCAGAGCATCCAGGAACACCAGGAGTCAGTTTTCCCCCTTGTCTCCAGCCCAGGACCCTCCACAGGAGTATGAGATGATGACCAAACAGCCCAGTGTGCTCCCCCACTTACCCAAAGACAGCATTCACACCTCCAACAAGCCCTGGAAGCAAGGTCCTGATTCTGACCCTCTGACGTGCAGTACCCACCTCTCACCACATGAGGATTATATTCAGACACAACAGCCTGTCCAGCATACTTACGCTCATAGTGAAGAGTACCTAGATGTGGTAGCTAATGAGGATACACCTGTACCTGAAGCAATAGAGTTTGAAAGAGACCAAGCTGATAAAGAGAGTTCAGAAGGCATTGCTGAGGTTGTAGCCACTCCAGAGGAGAGACCACCACAGCAGGCTGTGGTAGAGTACGAGTACATGGATATAAAATCAGAACCAAGGCCAGTCCAGAGCTGCACTCAGGAAAGGACAGAATGTACAGATGACACAGACAATAAACCCAGCAGTCCATGTAAGGTCAAGAGTGAAGCCACTGAAGATATTGTTTATCAGAACATGTGTGAGGTCCCTGCATTGAAGCTGAACTCAAACAAAGGAAAAAGCTACAATTCAAATGAACACACTGCCCTCACCTGTCATCCAGAGGAGTATGAGGACATGGGCATATGTGGGAGAGTTAATACATCAGGTGATCAGGTGGAGTACCAGAACTTGCCTGCAAAAGAGAGAAAACTGCCAGAAGAAGTGCCACATTCTGCCAAACTCAGGGCATTCAGGGGTGCATGTGCTGGACCAGATGAGAAAAACAGCAACTCCTCGTTTGACAATCCTGATTACTGGCACAGCAGACTCTTTCACAAACCAGATGCTGTATGCACATAACAGTGCAGATACTGACTGAAAACAACACAGTGGTTAACATATGGGCGATTATCTGTAGCAGCTGGCTTGTTCACCAGGTTTCTCAGGATTTTCATCAGGTGTCGGACTCCATTCCTGACAGCCAACAGCAGAGCAGTCTTCAGCATTCTGCCTCATTGAACTCGCTTAATTTAACTCATCATATAATACACATATTCATGAGTTGAACCCAAAGTGTTAACAGACTAAAAACTCAAATACTGCATTCCTGACCAGTGTGAATTGGAAAGGTGGGGAAAAATCTACTTTAATATCAAAATTTGGAAAAATTGGAAAGAATTTCTCAAGAGCTCTGGCTTCACCAAGATGCCATTCTTTGCCATATTTTTAACAAACAGAAGTGTCTATCCAGTTATCATATATCATTTGTTTATGATATTGAACATATGCACCTGTAATGTTACACCATGCTGTGCAAGATTTTGATAATGTAATTTCACATTTATCCCCTTTTAAAATAGCATTAAATATACTCCTTCCGTTTTTGATACACACATATCAGGCAGACAGGTCTCACACTGTGAGCATATTTTACAGAAGTATGGTATCACTGTTGTCCCCAGTGAAGCATAATTCCTACAGATGTGAGGCTCAAAATGAGATGACACCAGATTATGTCACTGGTGTCGGGCTGCATCAACAATGCAAGTATGGGGTGCTAATCCTGCAAGAAAACCAACATTTATATGAATAAAAGGGGAAAAGATCACAAAAGTGTGAATGGTCAATAGAGTCTTGAACATGATGTTCAATTATTTTGAAGGTTCTTACAAACTCAGCATTTGTATGTTTTATACGTAATGTTTTGTACTGTTGTGAAATAAAAATAATTATGCTTTCAAATATACTTTGAATCTGAAATAAAATGTATGTTTTAAATCTCATATTTTAGTTTTGATACATAGCCAAAATGTGAATGAAAATAAAAGTCCTTCTTGATGTGTAAAATGTCAGCATATGAATATTGTTGTATAATAAATACATTACTAATTTCACATGGTGTACTGCTTTCATTTTGCTTTTTTTATCTGAAAAAAACCGGACCAGAAAATACACGACTACATGAACCAAGGAAGGCTCTCGACCTTCCGCCATCCGCTTTGAAAGGACCTTTATTTTGAAGTACTGTACAGTGCGCGGCCATCTTGGCCTAATGGTGCGCGATAGGGTACGGAAGACCTATTCAGTTCATTGAACCGATTCCTCCGTGTCGTTCATTTTAAGGAGTCGAGTGACTGATTCCCATGTGAGGTCTTTCTGATATCTTCCATATTGGATGTGAGTGCATACACGATACTAAAGTCATATTTATCTATGAATTTCAATGTAATTTTCCACACGGAACATATAACTGGTGCTTCACACCAGGGCATCTCAATACTCTGCATTTCAATTCCACCTGTAAATCTAGAAACCACCGCGGTCCACTGAGCAAGCCAAACCTCGCGCGTGTGTAGCCGACTGCGCATGCGCTTAAGCAAACCGCCAAGGTTTTTCATTGGATAAATGATGAACAAGGTTTTTTGTGGATGGTTTGAAACAAACGGGCATTTTTATTATTTATTTTTTTGTTTCGCGTTGGAATAAATATGACTAGGGAAAAAAACTCGTTTACATTTCAATCAATATTATAATGAGATGCAAATTCGAGTCGGCTGCCGTTGTGACTCGGTGTAATCAGGAACCGACTCATAAGAATGATTCGCTGGTGACTCGGGCTTCGCCGCTGGGAGACTGTAGCGTGGTTCCTGCGACCCGGGAGAAAAGTTCCTCTGTGTTCATCTGCTGAGCGGCGAGATGTCAGGAGACGACGAGCAGCAGGAGCAGACCATCGCCGAGGACCTGGTGGTCACCAAGTACAAAATGAGCGCTGACATAGCGAACCGTAAGTGGAACTTGTACAGCCATGTGTGTGTGTGAGAACACATGGTGAGGAATCGTCTTTCAAACGTGTTGGGGGGTGGTTGTCGAAGCCCCATGGCGCGGAACAGTGCGCGTGCATGTGCAGAGCCACACGAATGGAGCTAAAGTTGGCGGCTGGTCTGAATTCTCTGCTCCACCTTAAACGCAGCGCGCACGGATTGGCGCCAGCGGAGCGACCCGCGTGCGGCTCCGCCACATTTAAGGTGGAGCGGGGAGCTGAAGTCAGTGAATGGAGCCTCGTGCAGCGTGGGTGAAGAAGTGTGTGGAGTAGTGAGTGTGAGGAGGATTTATTAGTTTGAAAACTAAAATAAAAACAGTGAGTCTGTCTGTGGCTGTCAGTGACTGTGTTTAGAGCTTATTAGGGTCCGAGTTGGGGGTCGTCTTGTGTTACGCTCGAGCTCAAGCCGAGTGGCCTGAAGGTGGCGCTATAGCGAAGCTCGAACCCGTATGACGTTTCCCACCATTTCTGTCCTGTCCTACAAAAAGCCTCAAGAACCATTTATTTTGCCTAATCATACACTTGTGCTCATACTAGTCTTAAGTTTTCGCCCAGTCTGTACGAATGTGAAATTAAAACCATGAACCTGAATTTAATAATCACACATGTTGGGATTTCACACTTTCATAGCCCCAACTCTGAATTTTCACTGCTCTTTACGCTAGGGGGCGTCAGAGACCACGTGGTACTGCATCACTAGGTGGCGCTGTAACAAGCAAAAAATTACTATGCCAATAAAATCGCAGGGTTAGGCCTGGAAACTGGCCTAGTGCTGCTGTGATGTCCTGGAGCGGTGTCTGAGTCTGATGATTTCAGAAACATGGTTGATGTGGTCCAGTCAGATTTCAGCAGGTACATAAACACACACTACACAGTGTTGTGCTCCAGCAGTGGATCACGTGCTCATGTACTGCCTCTGATTGGCCTACCACGGGCTTGGGCCCCATGATGACGATGATAACGACAACAACGCTTGCGGCTCTATTTTCACAAAAAGTGGGATTTTTTTACTTCCCCTTTACACTGAACTTGTTTAATATTGAAAGCTTACACATTTGACTTTACGCTGTAGTCACAGGTGGGAAATCCAGGTCCCGAAAGTAAACATCAGTTCCAGGATTGTATTTATTTGTTTCTTTTTTATAATTATGTTAACCTGGATTTCCCATTTCTTACTGTTTCTAGTGAGAAAACTGAACATGTCACTAGATAACTTGTAATTGGTGTTTCTACATTAGTGGACTTTTAATACCAAAAATACTAGAACAAGCTATTTTTGTTATTAAAACCCAAAGCGTATTAAAATCATTTTCATGATCTTTTCAAATTATTTTTTGGTTATGGTAGTATCTGTTATTCTAGATCATATTAATTTACACTGTTAAACATTCCTCTGTAGGCATCACGGATTGGCCTACTGTGTTCTCTACTGTATCTCGGCAACCGAAGGTGTAACCGCTGGCCTGTAGAAAAGCTTTCAGAGGCTACTTTTAGTGAGAGATACACTAGACATGCCTCTACGCTAACTGCTGAAAACCTTCCAGTGGAGTAGAGAGGAGCTGAAAATATAGACCTATTTTAAAGCTAATTAAAATCCTATTTATTTAGATCTGGCTTTCGTGTGGTGTTTGAAACACTTTGTCTTTCTTTTCAGTTTATGTAATTATTTTGTATTGCTTACTTATTCTAACTTCTGTTCTATATTTACCACGTATCAGTCTTCCTTTTTATTCCACACTGTTGCATTTTATATTTATTTAACCCATAGTCTCATTTTTAATTTCTGACATTTATTTATTTTTAATCATGACCAATTTAGTTGTAATTATTTGATCTGTCTATCACCTGTGAAACGTTCTGAATCCCAGTTTAATTTGGTCTTTAAAAAAGTGCTGTATAAATAGTTTTGATTGATGCAATGCACTCATTGGACATTTTGCCAGGTTCTGTTTGGGATCCAAATAAGGTTGGGTTTGAGTTTGGAGGGACTTCAATGCTGCCTTTGCTGTGTAACACCACCTCCCCAGCTGCTGGTGTGATCATCTGCTGGTCACTCTTAGTTCAGAACCTGTGTGGCTCCACGCCCAACAGTATCTCATCTTGCATCTATGCTTTTGCTGTAATATTGTAATCACTTGCATATATTATTCACACATGTTTGAATTCTAGTTTAACAACTCTTTGTGGAAATGCACTCTGACAAAGAAAAACCAGAGTGAGATTCTGCTTTCATTTCCACAAAAATTCACAAATAAAATTAACTCTGGGGTGATGTTTTGTCTGTGTCATTATGGTGGTGTACCAATATTTTCTTGTATTGGTTTCATGTGATCTAAATTTACTAGATACTAGATAAGTAGATCTGTCAGGATATAAGGAACATAAATCTTACCCATGACCTTTCTGGATCTTCATTCTCAAACAGCAGTGCTGAATACATTTAGCCGTATTTATAGCAAACGAGCAGTGAGCTAGCACTTAAGCATTAAGAGTTCATGAACTGCGTGCGTCCTTGCCTTTTATCAAATAAAGTGAAATTCAATTGTAGCATTTCTGCCCAGTTATAGATCATTTGACGTAATGTGTTAAATGCGTGAGTACTTGCATTTAAAGATATTTCATTTCCTTGTGCGTAATGTCTTGTTTTGTGCATGTCTCTCCTCCAGGGGCTCTGCAGATTGTGTCGGAGGCAGCCAAACCCGGAGTGTCTGTGCTCAGCCTGTGTGAGAAAGGAGATGCCTTCATCAGTGCAGAGACCGGCAAGGTCTTCAAAAAGGAGAAGGAGTTGAAGAAAGGTGAGTCTTGCAGTGATCTGAGATGCATCTCCTTTTTTCCCCCCCTATGGAATAATTAAAGTTTCTCTTGGTGTCTATGTTGCAGGGATTGCCTTCCCCACCTGTGTGTCTGTGAACCACTTTGTGTGCCACTTCTCTCCTCTAAAGAGTGACCCTGACTACACACTGCAGGAAGGTGACTTGGTTAAAGTGTAAGTTTTTATCTTGGTTGGCCTTTGTAATGTATGGTGCTCTGTAGATCAAAGATAACTGAGGGCTGTCTCTGTCTGTCTTTGCAGTGATCTTGGTGTGCATGTGGACGGCTTCATCTCCAATGTAGCCCACAGCTTTGTGGTTGGTGCGACCAAGGTTCGTCACTTCATTTGCACAGGTTACTTCCTTGTGCTGAGAGGGCCAGCTTTAGATTTTTCAAATGAATCTTTGTAGACTCATGTTGTCTGATAAGGAGGATGAGAAGGGTAGAAGGAGGCCTTGTGGCACCAGTGCAGTTTGGTACTGTAGTGACTCTGCATCATGTCAATGTTTTATCATTTCATTTATTTATTTTTCACTTTATGTTCAAAAGTACATTGAGTTCATAATTATTGTGAAGGTTGTTCTTATTGTATTGAATATCTACCCATAAGTTCATGTTGACCCCTTATTCTTATGAGTGTACTTTTCCTCCCAGCTCTGTTTTGAGGAAAATAGAAACAGTGGAGGCATTATCTGCCCTTGCTGTGTGCCTTTATTTGTTCCATTTTATTACATCTCCTGTAGTTTAATCAGTATTAAAATAAGTATTTACTTTGCTCCCTTCTGTTGAATGTATTCTTAATGTCTAGGCAAATTGAATGGACTGGGTTTCACTGAATAATACAGTTTGATATGCTGCATTTCTACAGAGCCTTAATGAAACATGCTTGAATTGCATAGAATTTAAACCCAAATTCAACCTGCTTTCTGTTTTCTTACTTTAGGAAGCTCCAGTGACTGGCCGAAAGGCAGATGTCATCACAGCAGCCCACCTTTGTGCTGAGGCAGCTCTGCGACTGGTTAAGCCTGGGAACCAGGTGAGGGGGCTCATGGAATATTGATTCAAGAACATCAGCATGTTGAAGGAATCTTGAACTTGGCCATTGAGAGGGTCATGACTTTGAAACATATGTGTTTGGTCCAGTGTGGGTGAGCTCCTGGCCATCCAGGCACAACTTTCTGGCAGTCACTTTGTGACTCTTGAAATCACATGTTCAGAAATTGGGAAATCCGTGTCAAAGCTGGATTACTGAGGTTAAAAAAAACGCTTCTATTTCATGGTGAACCATGTGCTTAGTCCTGTGTACAGTTTTCTGAAATTCACTGCATGGTTACAGGTAGACTACAGTCTATCTAGCAGTGAAATGTTCATTCACATGAAAAATTGGGATATTAATGAGAATAATTAGAATGTTTTTTGATCTAGAATATTTTTGCATATTGTTTGCATTTTTTATTTGACGTATTGCCCAGCCTACTACAGAAGATCATTAACAAAAATAAAATAATTGAAAAATTTTAATAAACACAAGCCAATAACTCTTGAGTGCATTTGTCAATCTTTAATGCTCCATTCAAGGAGAGTGCAGCAAAAGCTTTTACACATCTACTTCCCTTTATTGCAGGGTTGCTTATTTTCTGTCAGACTGATGGATTGTTTTCTGCCTGTCTTTCAGAACACTCAGGTCACTGAGGCCTGGAATAAGATTGCCCAGTCCTTCAAGTGCACCGCCGTTGAAGGTGAGGCAAACCATAATGAGCTCCACTCACATTAAACTGGGCCGCCAGGTGCTGAGGTGGCACAGCAAGCGGCTCGTCAGTCTCATTAGTTTGATCAGTCCTCCCCTTTTCTTTCTGTGCAGGCATGCTGTCCCATCAGCTGAAGCAGCACGTCATTGATGGCGAGAAAACAATCATTCAGAACCCTACAGACCAGCAGAGGTGATAAAGGGTTCTCTGTGTGCCTGCTTGATCATTCTGAAACAGTGCTGTCCATCCTTCATTTAGTGGGAGTGGTTAGGTCCAACTGGCTTACAATCCAGTATGAATTAATTATGTTTAACTGATTAACTTTCAGTCCTAAACCTGATCCAAACATTCAAGAGTTTTGTTATATGCACAGAATGAAATACTTTAATCTTCCACTCACACAAACTAAAAGACATCAGAAAAACCTAAACATACCAACAAACCTAACAATTTAAAGACTGATGCAGTTTTCAGCCTGTAACTAAACATAATCTTAAGTTTAAACAGCAGTGTATGACCAGTTTAACGTTAGTCAATTTATAGACAAGCTATCAAATTTGCTTCAGTCTCTGTTCTTGTTAGCCTGGTTAGTTTGACAGTTGAACATGTTTGACATTGACATTGACATTCAGTCTGTGTTCACTGGTTTGTAGGATATTAGGTGGGCAGTTAGTTCACCAGCAGTTCAGATAACTAACAGTGCTTACAAAATATAGAATGAAAAACTGGGATTTAAAGGATTTAAGACCTCTGTTTTAAAAGCTCACTCTTTATTCAGGAAGGATCACGAGAAAGCAGAGTTCGAGGTGCATGAAGTGTACGCTGTGGATGTGCTGGTCAGCACCGGAGAGGGGAAGGTGAGGGGTGGTTAGCCTCAGATCTCTGGTTTCTCTGTGAAGTTGCTTATTACATGATTCTAACAGTGCTGAACACACTTTACTTAATTCAGGCTAAAGACTCTGGTCGAAGGACCACTGTCTACAAACGGGATCCGAGTAAGCAGTATGGGCTGAAGATGAAGACTTCAAGAGCGTTTTTCAGTGAGTTGGAGAGACGCTTCGATACCATGCCCTTCACCCTCAGGTACGAGGGTGGCTGTTAAGAACTGTTCATTTATGTCCAATTGTAGGATGTCTCAAACGGCATGAAACAGCTGTTAGTCTGTAACAACATGGGTCATTTTATGCAAGAATACCAAGGTCCTGCCTGCATTTCCCTGCAAAAATACAACTTCAGTTTAAATGCAAAGCAAATGCAAAGTTTCAAAGATGTTGATCAGCTTGTTTTAATCTGCAGGGGAAAAAACTGACCAGTTGAGTTTCATGATTATAAACTGACTAACTTGACCTGAAATCTCAGCTAGGTAGAAATATAACAAATATTTCACTCTAAACAACTGGTTTCATGTTGACATTTTGACAACAGCATTTGATTTATTGAAATGTAAAATTTTATTTATTTATTTGTCTGGTTTTGCTTTGCTGAACATTATGTAGTATTCCTACATGCCTACATTCTTGCTCTTTAATGATCAACTATTAAGAATGAACGATTATTTTCTGCATACTTATGTATGCTACACCACAGGTTTTGGGGCTTTCTCTCATGTGGCACTGCCATGCATATATTGAAACAATCAAGGTCTGCACCTTATCTATCTGTGGCACTTGCTGTGGTGGTGAAGAGCTAATGGCATGCCAGTCAGATGTAGAATATCTGTAGCGTGAAGGCACTTGTTGATGGCCTGTCTAAGCAGTTTCTCAATTTTGGTCTCTTGGAAGTAACTCTTGGCCAAACAATGAGGAAATTCTAATTAAATCCATCAGCTAAGGAAATTGGGGGAACTAAGAGGGAGAGGAATTGAACAAGTAATTGAATTGACCCCAAAGAGGCCAAAAGTTTGGGTCCACGGGTAATAGGGAACCTGACTGTCAGTCTGAATTATCCAATTAGATGATAATTTTATGGATATTTACGCTAAACTCGTTTAACAGAATTTAAATCTTCTGTTAATCTGTAGCCTAGAATATTTTTAAGTGGTGTTCTGTCACCTGCACAGTTTTAATGTAACTTCTAAGAAGCTGCCTTCAGCCTTGTGAAACTGGTCCATAATTAAAACTGGTTAAATCAGTTAGTGTATACTAATTTTGATGACTTCAGTAAGGACTTCCTCTGTACATTGCTCTGAGCTCTCACCCTATTGCTTCAGCTGGATGTCCTAGTCAGTTTCTCATCAGAACATCTCATTTTTCAAGGTTTTGTCTCCTTAAATTTGTACTGATTTAACATTTTTAGTGTTCATGATGGTGGGTGAGAAGTGGTTTTACCATGTCTGAGTACTTTATAGTAATGAGTTTTTCTGACATTTTGTTTAAAAAATAGATTATGATTAACCGTCAACAAAGCAATCTTCAGGCAGCCTGTTCTATGGTGTTTCTGGTAGTGAGGGAGAACCAAAAGATTTAAATGTTATTTTAATATAATGAATGAAAGGCTCAGTAATGTAAAATTCATATTCGGTACTTTGTATATTTAGACAAATGTTTATTGCAATCATTTTGCAAATTACAATAGACATGTCATACCTGCACACTGGCCAACCATACTTGAAAATGGCTAAATGCATTGTTCTCACCAGGCACTAATGGGGATTAAATGTTATTTTTGACATGACTGCACAGGCTCTAGGTGAGCTGGTGTGGAGAAGGTATTCTACTCTCCACCACAGTATTGTAATTTGTTGTCTTCATGATACTTTTCGAAAAGGTTACAGTGAACATCAAGCTCATTTGAGTCACTTGGGACTTATTAGCATCCAAGTTTTTCTTTGCTGTCTAATGAGAGCTGCTGTCTCTGGCACAAACCTAATCCAATTTATCCATACTGTCTTACAAAGAGCTCATAAATCATTACTGCCTTTAATCTTGTGTGGTTGACTATTCTCTCTCTCTTTCCGTTTGTCTCAGGGCATTTGAGGATGAGAGCAAGGCACGGTTGGGTGTGGTGGAGTGTGCCAAACATGAGCTGCTGCAGCCCTTCAATGTCCTGCATGAGAAAGAAGGTGAATCATCAGTTTGAACTGTGTAGTACTTAGAAGGGACAAAATGCATGAAGACCACAAAGGTGGTTCACACCGGGACATGTCCTGACAATTTATTTTGCTGACAAGGTCAGACCGGGAGCTCCCTGCATGAATGGAGACTGTGCAGCCTTTCCAGGCAGTGTGCTAATGTTGGGAAATGGTTGTGGGCTTCATAAGAGACGATCTAATGGCATCTGATATAATGCTTTTTTTTTTTTGTTTTGTTTTCTGCTCAGGGGAATATGTAGCACAGTTTAAATTCACTGTGCTTCTCATGGCCAATAGGCCCCTGAGGATCACCAAAGTGCTTTTTGACCCCGAGTTATATAAATCTGAACACGAGGTACAGGATCCTGAAATCAAGGTAAGCTATGTTGGAAACTATATAAAGAACAGTGGTGTCTTGTGGCTTTGCATTGTCATACAGCACTATTGTTTTTTCTGTATTTAAAAGCTTCTTTCTTGTCCCTTGTCCATCCCCTTCTCTCATTGTAGGCCTTGTTGCATAGCTCAGTCAGCCAGAAGGCACAGAAGAAAAAGAAAAAGAAGGTTTGTACACCAGTTTGGATACTGAAGTAATATTTTAGTCGTTTATGGCATATGGCTGATTCTCTTATCCAGAGTGACTTTTACACAAGTAGGTGACTGGAATGTTGAAGTCTAGCCCAAGGACACTCCCTGGCATAGTGTGGGTTGCTTGTCCAGATGTGGAATTGGAACTCCAACCTGTCCCAGACAGGACCGTTTTTAAGCTGCATCAACTACACATTGCCTTTTGTGTGCTGTGAATTGTGTTTTTAAACCATTAAACACAGGCCTGATATGATCACCATTTTGAAACATACAGTAATAAATGAAAAATATATAGCTATCTCTATAATGAAAGAAAGTTTTCAAGTATTCATTGTATTCAAAAACTACCAGAAATCCCTTTACCCATCTATACTCCAGAGACACTAGACAAAACCATTTCAGCACAAGTCACTTTAACTACAGTGGAGCAAAAAAAGTATTGATAGACACTGATTGTGCAAGTTCTCCTACTTAGAGAGGTCTGTAATTTTCATCATAGGTATGAGAGACAAAATGAGAAGGAAAAAATCCAGGAAATCACATTGTAGGATTTTTAAAGAATTTATTTGTAAATGATGGTGGAAAATAAGTACTTGGTCACCCACAAACAGATTTTTGGCTCTCATAGACCTGTATCAACGTCTTTTTAAGAAGCTCTTCTGTCCTCCACTCCTTATATGTATTAATGGTGCCTGTTTAAGGCAGTGGACAGGTGTCTTTTATACAGATAATGAGGTCAGTCAGAATCAAAACTCAACCATGGCCAAGATCAAAGCTATTGAAAGACACCTTGAAGAAAACTGTAGACCTGCACCAGGCTGGGAAGAGTGAATCTACAATAGGCAAGCAGGTTGGTGTGAATAAATAAACTGTGGGAGCAACTATAAGAAAATGGAAGACATACAAGATCATTGATAATCTCGATCTAGGGCCCCACTCAAGATCTCATCCTGTAGGGTCAAAATGTTCATGAGAACAGTGACCATGTGAGATGAATGACCTGCAGAGAGCTGGGACCAAAGTAACACACTCTGAGAGGGACTAAAATCCTGCAGCACCAGGCATGTCCCCCTGCTTAAGCCATTACATGTCTGGGCCCATCTGAAGTTTGCCAGAGCGTATATGGATGATCCAGAAGAGGATTGGGAGAATATCATGTGGACAGATGAAACTGAAATACGATTTTTTTGATAAAATCGTCATGTTTGGAGGAAGAAGAATGCTGAGTTGCATCCCAAGAACATCATACCTACTGTGAAGCATGGGGTCGGAAACATCATGCTTTGGGCCGGTTTTATGCAAAGGGGACAGGAAGACTGATCTCTATTAAGGGAAGAATAAACAGGGCAATGTATTAATCCAAAACCTCTTTCCATCAGTGAGGGCATTGAAGATAGAACGTGTCTGGGTCTTCCAGCATGACCGTGATCCCAGTGTGCAAACCTGGTGAAGACATAGGAAATGTTTAACCTTGATAATTGCTAACAAAGGTTGTTCCAAAGTATTGAGTTGAATGTTATTGACCAAATAATTTCCCACCATAATTTACAAATAAAGTATTTAAAAATCAACAATTTGGTTTCTCATTTTGTGTCAGTGGCTGGAAAACGTATGTTTTTGCTCCACTGTATATACCACTGGTAGATCGCCACCATTCACAATGTCCATGATTTAAGTGTATGTAATGAGTTGTTTTGTGTGTTTTAAATGGGTGCTTCATATTTCAAAAAATTTGTTGATTGTATTGTGAAAAACCTTAACACTCGTGAAGATGTGGGTCTACAGTGCAAAAGTATGCATGTATATCACAAACAGAACTGCTCCGTTTCTGTGAACCTACCTATAGAGCAGGAGTAGAGCAACATCCTCAACTTTTCATGCCTCAGAGGGTTTTTTTGCATTTTGTTTAGTTTACATTGGCATTAAAGATTTGATTCAGTCATTTCTCATTTCTATGTGCAATTCATTGTGTCTCTATCATAGTTTAAATGCCAGATATATAATCGTTGCTGTTTGGCTGCAATAGTGGTGTGTGGCTGAAGCTGAGCCAATTTATATCCAATTTACAGAGATTGAGCTGTGTATGAACTGTACAATTTCTATTAATTTGTGTGCATAGAGCCTTTTTTAATTAATA
>CM067518.1:5367027-5392617 GCA_034509495.1 Acestrorhynchus altus | reverse complement strand
CTCTCTCTCTCTCTCTCTCTCTCTCTCTCTCTCTCTCTCTCTCTCTCTCAATGCCATAAATGTAAATGTAAATATGCAAACCCTCAGTACCAACTACCTCAGGGGGGACTTCCCACCCCTGTTGTACTGTTGAACTGTTGCAGAACAAACTATAGTAAATTCTGTTTACAAGAAGTATAATTGCTTTTATAAATCACTATTTAATAATGGCACCACAGTATCTGTAGAGGTGCATAAGGCTGTTTTAATGGCTCTATTCCAACAAATAAGCAAATAAATCAAAAACACCACCGTGTGCAGATTTCTTATTGTTATGTTACTGCTATGTAAAACTTTGCGGTGAAAGGTTTCCCTAGATTATGCATTCTCCTCTTTGGTATGAGCATGACTAAACATCCCTTCGGGTTTAATGCATTCCTAATGTCTGCATATCTCTTCCACAGTAACTAACTCCCTTTGCAGAAGAATGTGGTGTTTCTCAAACCGTAACTGCACTGTTGAGATTTAATAAGGGTGAAACTAACTATCGCATCAATTCTGGGGAACAATTCATCTTGCTCGAATGCTGTCATGTTGAAAGGTATCAGAGGGAGCAAAAACGTGTCACTAAACCTTTGAAAAAGCAGATCATGGAGGAAGCGAACTCTAATTGGAGATATTTCTGAACACACATGAAACGAAAGGAGGTGAAAAATTACGTCCTCGTTGTTTAAATGGTGTGTTTGCATGCCCATTTTACCTTACAACTCACAAGTACGCATGTTTATTAAGGTTGAAGCTTAATTATCATGCCACTCCCTGTATGTACTGCACGACTATCATGAAATAATGGCTTCTATATCCAGTAGGAGCCCTTGGGATTTAACATTAGTATAGGCCTCCTTAAGCACAGGCCTCTTGTTTGTTAGCCCATTTGTGAACACACATCATTTGTCCTGTGGTGTTTCCATTAGCAGTGGACCAAAGAGCAAAGCATTGAAATATACTATTAAAATATAGCCCTGATTTCCCTTTTGTGTCAGGAGTGTTCAAACCAAAGTTGTTGGTCCTCATTAGCTGGAGTAGTTGCTTCTCATTAGCGTTGGTGTTATCGTTATTTATCAGAATCTCTCATTTACACACAGAGGGATGTGGACAATGAGCAACTCTCACTGCGGAGTCCTTGACACACATCCATTCATTTCCATTTTAGACCTTCATTGCATGGCCTAAATCACTGTGGGCAAATGAGAGGAGAGGCTGTGTTACTCGTTATTTCACCACTGAATCAGTACACATTAATAAACAATCCCATGAACTTACAGCCAGTCCTATGAACTGGTAGTATGTGCACATAAGTGAGGTGAACCCACCAACTTAACCATCAAAGTCACATCAAGCTGGCCCTGGTGTCCCCAAACTATAAGCCTAAAGAATGCATTCAGCTACTTTAAGGTGCTCCTATTGCTTTAAACAGACATGCAAATGCACACACAGTTGTTCTAGTATTTCTATACAAGTACTGCCAATAGAATAGGACTCTCTGGAGCAGATAAACATGAAACTACTGGCACCGTGCCTAATGCCAGGTGTGGGCTAGAAGGGCAGTAAGCCCCCAATATTGAGCTCTGAAGTCGTGGAACTGTGGTGGTACCTTCATATGCTTCTACCAAGATCTCAAACACTGTCTACTAAAAGGTGACATTTGAGTTTGTTCCTTCCTTTCCTTATTTCTATGCGTTCATAAATATAAGTAGCTCTGTAGCTCAGACATGAAAATTGTCCATCTGTGGGAGTCCCCAGTAAGTCTCCTCAACTTCTTATCTCTGGAAAGATTAATAACAATTAGAAGCTTTAGAGGTCTGATTTCTCTCTCCCTTTCAAACCCATCCTTCAGTTCACTCACTACCTTTCATTTTCATTTTGATGTGCTGACATTCCCTTCTTTTTTCTTTGTAGCCTTGCCTTCAACCCTTGCAGCTTTTGCTGGCGATCAACAAATGCAACAAAAACAAAATGAACACTCTTAAAAATATACTTGTTACCATGTCAAAATACTGAGGCAAGCTTCTTTTCCCACATCACACTAATGCATTTACAGACTGTCCTCCTTTTCTATTCATTCTGTGGTCACTGCTTTAGTCCCAGTAAATGTCCAATGAATTTAGGTTGAATTGAATTGAAATGAATAGGCTGCAGCCAAGGTTCATTTCCTGGCTGTTGTACCACAAAAAGCGTTTCCAAACTGAAGCAATCTTCGTATACAGCCTAGAAATGCAACTAATATATTGCTGTCCAATGAAAACCACTTATCTCCATTTTAGTCCATTTTTAGTTTTCTCCAAAATATGAATGTCAGCTATATTGAATTTCATAAGGAATGAATGATATATCTCCTATAAAGGAGATGGACAGTGACACTATGCTTCCTGACCTTGGTTGCTTAGCATTCTCTATGCACATATTAAAAACCCCCACAAGAACCTGATGTCCTGATTTCCTGTACTGAGTCCCATATATATGCGGAACCTATCTAATGAACTGGTATCATTTAATTAATTACTATCTAGTATAGTGGAACCTAATTTAATTACAACTTATAGCTAGTGTAGTAGTAGACTATTTCATGAACTGGTATAAATCCATAATTTGCTAGTTAGGATAGTGGTGCAAATTAGTAGTCAGTTGTGAGAGTCATGCTAGCTCTTAATTTTGAATTAAATCATCTCCTTTGCTTCCCCTCAGGTTAAAACCACTGTTTCACAATAAAATGAAACCAAATTTTATTTTTCAGGCCCTGGGGAAAAAAAATCTATCAAAAATAAATAATAATAAAAAATAAACCACCAGAGGCATATTTAGTTTAGTCTTTATTTCCATTGTTTGACTGAGCTGGAAATATATGCTAATATATTCAGCTGGGGGAGAAAAACTAACACCATGACACTGGTAGGAGACCCGTGCATATCCTAAACAAATTAGAATAAAACTAGAAGCATGACAAGCATAGTTTAATGATTCAGCCATCATGTGCTGAATCAACAATGATTTGGAAAATTGACTAGTGTCTGGTTGCTTAAAGGATAATTTTCTTTCAACTGGATTTTTCTTTCAACTGGATCAGTTTGAATAATATTTGAATAATTGAAAATTTGAATAATAAAGATATTGCAAATTATGTGACACACTATCTTTAATACGAGACATTACTGAAACTAACATTATGATCCATGGTCGCAGTAAAAAGACACAGGCCAATCCTTATGTGTCGTAACCTGTGAACTTGGCTGTTATCTTGCTTGTGCTTTGAACTGGCAATCACCACTCTGAGGGGTGAAATGTTTATTTCCCAATGGGGAGTCCTTAAAATTGAACACAACAAATCTTTATCCTGGCTTGGAGGTTCGTTGAATGCCCATCATTCTCTTTCCTGAATCCTTTGCTCTATGCATTTTAAATGTATTTATTTCACCAACTGCATTGGGAATTCAGTGCACAACAAAAAACAGCTGAATCAAAAATAAAGTTTCTTTTCCTTTCTTTTCTTATTGCCTAAAACCAGGCCAGAGTGCTAAAGTCTGCAAGGCATCTGGTCAAAGCTTAGGGTATGGAAGAACTCACAGGCCAGAACCCAGCAAAGGCTCTGGATGTTAACAGGGGATGAGGGCTAAATGTGGAATGTAATGTGGATGCAGTCAGGCATGATCATCACTGCCAATGCCACCGTCTCACTCACCTGGTTCAGAGTCTCAGATCTGCATGAACTTTGATCCAGGCAGCTGCTGGAGAACAAAAGGTCAGGAAGGACATGAAGAGGATGAAATGCTCTGGATAAGAACTTGTCAGATGGAAAACCTTTTATTTTGTTTATATTTTGTATATGATCTCGTTTATGCTTTGAATAAAAGTGAAATGTATCATTGCTCAATGGACTAAACCTCTGGTTCTGAAAAGCAGAAGTAAAGAATATAATGCATTTGAAATTATATAGAGCAAGTGTAACTTCAGGCATAGGATAAATATCTTCTCCACATATTGGGTTATATTATTAACTGAGAAGAGTGGATTCGGTTTTAGATTCGATTAAACTGTCATTGAGAAAGTTTAAGCACAAGTCACTGAAATGCAGTTAGCATCAACTCAGAATTGCATAGTAATGAATGATGCGTGTATAGGTACAGTGCTGTAATGATGTAAGCCGATACACACACATTACCAACAGTGAGGTCACATACATACCTGTTCACACCTGTGGATTGTTCACATCCACCCTGGACTAAAAGAGTATGAGACTGAAGTCTCTGAGCTTTTACTTACCTGGGTGAGTCCACCTATGGCTATAGGAGAGGGGAGATTGGACTTGTGAGGGGACAAAGAAGACGAAGGGTGAATACCTATAGTTATTGTCTAATCAAAATGATATCATGAATCTATATGGTGAATGGTCATGATGATTGATGATTGTTGAATGTGATTGTGTGTCGACAACCATTGTATGTTGTGTCATTAGCATTACCGTTGTTGATATTGGTAGAGCTTAGGGGGAGGAGCTACCAGTATAAAGCCTGCTCTGAGTGAGTAGAGTGATGCAGGGTGAGTAGAGGAATATAGGAGTAGTATAACTGAGTGAAAGGAGGGAAGTACAGAGTGAGGTGACAAGCACATGACTTTGTAGTCATGTAGTTAGTGGATGTCTATTGCTTTATTATTATTTTCTTTTCTTTTCCCTTTTTTCTTTGTCTGTGCATTTGTAAATATGTAAATATCCGGTGACCTAAAGTATAATTTAGCTTTGCCTGCTTTATTTGTCGGAACCTCTAACTGCTTGTCCTACACTACCCATGAAGGGGACTTCAACTTCTACTGTTAAAGTAACCAACCAATGGTCACTCTGACAGAGCTCAAACGTTGCGCTGTGGAGAGAATAGAACCTTCCAGAAGGATAGCCATTTCTGCAGCAGGAAGTTGGAGACTAGTCAGAGTTGAGGGAAAGGTGACTACAGAGACATCCTTGAGACATCCAAACAGGAATTAAGGTTTGTCTTCCAACAGAACAATGACCCTAAGCACACGGGCAACGGGGCCTGAGAGGAAAACATGTTCCAGTATTAGGGATAAGGGCAAAAACATTAAAACAGTGAGAATTCTCCTGTCAGGCAATTGTAACTCTTAAGGACAGACATGCCAGCCCTTCTGAAATCAAAGAACAGAGTTACTGATACAGTTCTAAACCATGGTTTGGAGGTATAGTGTCAGTCTGACTCCTCTGAGATCTACAAAGCAAGGACAAGACTTTTGTAAGAGTTTTCTGATCACTGTTACCATGGGGACACATGGAGTGATCTCAATGAAGAAGTGGCATAACAGAAGTCTGGGAGTTTGCTGAGTGTTGGATAAGGACTTACAGTAGCCTTCTCATTCACTGACATTCCAAAAGTCATTGGATATCATTATGTAAATTGATTATGAAGGAGCATCACTCAAGGGGATGGCTTTGGAATGCCCATACCTATATGAGTTGTGAGATGTTATCTTGTGAGTAAGGTCCACTGGCCAGGGTGCGGATGGCAAGAAGGCATGAATGATCAAAGTTCAAGTGAGGCATGATAGTGGGTACCAGATGGATGGAACATCCCATTGTGTGGGCATGTAACATTCCTCAATCCACAGTGTCATGTGTACCAGGGATACATCATAGCGTAGTGGCCACCAACAGGTACTTAATGATTCTGGCTAGAACTGTCCATGCAAACAGACAAGAAATCACATTCACATTCATTGCAGGAGGTTCCACTTGCATATCCTGCAGGTCAGTGCAGCATACTTTGATTTGGGGCTGATGGTAGGATTCATGTGTGGTGGAGACCCCATGAAGCACTGGACTCCAGCTGTCAGCAAAACACTGTGTACACTGGTGGTAGTTCCATTCTGATGTGTATACAAGCATGGGCTGGGTCAACTGGTGTGGTATGTTGTATTTTTACATTTTGCACATTGTAATGAGTAGAATAAGGTTAGGTGGCTCTCACAATCACGTTTCTGTTCTTCCCAGTCATAAATTAACAATTGTCTCCTCAACCTGTATACGTCATTCATAAAAAGCTTTGTGGTTTTTCCTAAAACTATTGAAGATTCTGGTGCCACAGTCTTTGTCAGATTATAAGTTCAAACCTTGACATAATGCCACCTGGTAAAAAAGAGGTGATGACAGGCTGAAAAGTGTTAGAAGTATTTTGCACGGTCCTGAAGTGTGAAACATTACAATGGCAGCATGACTGCTCTTTCCTGCCACCGGGCTTGATCTTGTTCCGCTTGTAGGAAATAACAAGACATTACACCCCAGGAGACTTCTCCCACCGTCTGTCCCTCACGGTGTGTGTGTGTGTGAAAGAACAGCTTCACCCTGCCCACCGGAGATACCTTCAATCATGCTTCTTCTCACAGAGCAGCAAAACATCCAGGTCATTAAAATGGAGGCTGGCAATGAGCTTCGGTGAGTTGGGAAAAGAATCGGCCAATTACTAATGCGGACAAAGTACTTTAGCCAAGGCCTGAGATGCATGTGAGCACTTATAAAGAGTTCTGAAGTGACTTCAGAGCTTAAAATGATGCCTAATGAAAGATACTTCTCCTGCGCCAAGGGCATATCATGAAAGACAATAACTTGATTAGAGAAATTAATCATCACTCGAGGGATCATATTAGATCTGAATACAAATTCATCAGCAGGCAGGAGAGCTCTGAACAGGACTTCAACACTGCAATATGTTTTAGTACTCATACATGCAAGATTACTTAAAGCAGCATTATGGAGAGCTTGTGTGCAAAATCACTACTCAAAATGGTTCTGTAGGCAACACAATTGATTCAGAGAAAGAAAAATGAAAATAATTAGCCAGATCTTTAGAAATGTGTAACTGCTCCTTCGAGCTGTGTATGTGGATGCATTGCATTTTTGTATATGGTGTTGGTTACTTTACTCGGTTGTTCTCTAAACCAAATGCGTTATTTTTATTATTTATTTATTTATTTATTTATTTATTTATTTATTTATTTATTTCCTTGCCTCCTCCTATGAACAGGAATTGTAATTTTATAATTTTCACTTGACAATTGAAAAGGATTTCACACAAAAAGGATTCAAGTAGCATAGCATTAGCGCCATAACATTGGATAATATCCTTTTCAAGAAGTAAACAAGTAATCAACTGTCTATATAATCTGTATGTACCGACATGCCAAAAGTCATGGGATATCAGTAGGTAAATATATTATGATGTTGTGTTACCTCAGGGAACACCCATATGTTGCAAGGTGTTATTTTGTGAGTGAGGTTCAATACTAACTAGCATATTAGCATGCTCATGTTGTACAGGCATTTAACATTCCTGCTTCCATAGTCTCACGTGTGAAGACTTTTTTCAGGCTCACATGGAAGGCATTACAGTGCATCCGGAAAGTATTCACAGCGTTTCAGTTTTTTGCACATTTCATTATATTACAGCCTTATTCAAAAATCAGTTCAATTATTTTTTCCCCTCTGAATTCTGCACAAAATACCCCACAATGACAAAGTGAGCAACATTTGATAGAATTTTTTGCAAATGTATTAAAAATAAAACACAAAAATATATAACATGCATAAATATTCAGTCTTTGGCATGACTCTCAAAACTGAGCTCAGGTGCATCTTGTTCCACCTTCAGGAGTTTCTACAGCTTGATTGTACACCTGTGGAAAATTCAGTTGTTTGGACATTTGGAAAAGCCCACACCTTTTTATACAAGGTCCCATAGTAGACAGTGCATGTCAGAGCACAAGCCAAGCCATGAAATCTAATGAATTGTCTGTAGACCTCCGAGACAGGATTGTATTGAGACACAGATCTGGGGAAGGGCCACCTAGCCAAACTGAGTAATCATGGTAGAAGAGCTTTAGTCAGGGAGTTGAACAAGAGCCCACTGTTTACTCTGAGGGAGCTCCCGACATTGCTCTGTCCATTTCTGCAGCACTCCACCAATCAGGCCTGTATGGTAGAGTGGCCAGATGGAAGCAACCCCTCAGTAAAAGGCACATGACAGCCTGTCTAAAGGACTCTTAGACCTTGAGAAACAAAATGATCTGCTCTGATGAAACAAAGATTGAACTCTTTGGCCTCATTACCTAGCCAATACCATTCATACAGTGAAGTATGGTGGTGGCAGCATCATGCTGTGGGGATCTTTTTCTGTAGCAGGAACTGGGAGACTAGTCATAGTCGAGGGGAAGATGGCAGCAGAGATGTACAGAGTCTTCCTTTATGATAACCTGCTCCACAGTGTACTGGACCTCAGACTGGGTTTATCATTTTTATTTATTTATTATTATTATTTTTATTATACTTTTTTAACCATTTCCATTGATGGTTTCAGACTGATCAGGGTGACAGGAGCTAAACCAAGAGCAGTAAGTGCAGAGGAGGAGGGTTCGCTATGCTGGTTAATAAATGCTGGCGTCACCCTGCTCACGTTACCATCAAGGAACATGTCTGCTGCCTGGACACAGCTGTTGGCTGTTGGATGCAGGTCATATTATTTACCTTGCCAATTTTCATGTTATTAATGTGACTGTGTACGTCACCCCTCTGCCAACCCTGAGACGTCATTTATTCCACCATAGTGCATCTCCAAAGTCAACTCCTGAGTTCCTTTATTGCAATATCAGGTGACATCAACCATGTCAATAACTTCACTCAGAACTGTGGACTGTACCACCAGAGAGGCAAGAACACTGGACCCCTGATAAGTCATGGTATGAATTATTTGTTTGTGTAGTACAGACCCCATGAAGCAATGAACCTTGTTGTCAACAAGTCACTGAGCAGGCTAGTAGTTCCTTACTGGTTAGGGGTGAATTCTCATGCAATGGGTTGGGTCTACTGGTCAACTGGTCACCATGTCATTGACTATGTTTAGATTAAGCCCTTCATTGGCTTCATGTACACCCCATGTGATATTATGGATCTCAACTAGAATCTAGCACCCAGTATCATGGCTTGCTCTATTCGCATCAGCTTGCCTTGTACATCCAAACCAAGAACTATTTAGGAACATGTTTTGGTTTATTTATGGTACAATGCTCCACAGGCAGAACCTTCTCATTTATAGTCAGTCACAATCCACTTTTCCTCTCAAGGCTTTGTGCACCACCTGAACTCTTATAGTGGGCATTCATTATCCATCTCACCCCCCTAGATCATCTGACATCTTACTCTTCACAGGGGACTGAAAAGCCACTGAAAATCAAGACCAGTCATTCTGCTGTGCTTTTTCAAAGAATAATGAAAGTCACATAGAAAGATCTACAGCTGAAATGAATAGTCCCATATGAAATTAAAGAAACTCTTTAGATATTCAAGTGTTTATTGCATATGTATTACCAAAAGATCCCAATTAGTAGCCCTCTGACAAATTAATAGTTAAAAGTGATATTCTGTGACATATTCACACATGTCTTGAGGGAACTTGAGGGACAAATTCTTCTAGCTCATCCAAATTACATTTCAAACATGGACCTTAAAATTGAATCTCTGCCAAAGATTCTAAATTGGTTTGAGATTTGGGCTTTGATATGGCTGTCCTTGAAAAAGTACTGGACCAACTTGGATGTGTACTTTGGGGAGATGTACCAGTCAAAGGTTTGGACATACCTACACTCTTCAACCTTTACAGGACAACCTTACAAAAAGATGTGCCTGTCCAGTTCTATAAAAACCAAATGGAAGTGTCTTGTATAATTAAGAACACATGACCAATAGGCATGAAGTATTTTGGTTCATACAGTACATGTTAATAGTACTGGATATACACTTTATACTCAGCCTCAGGGCCTGTATTCAGCCAAGCACTTGCTCTCGAATGTAGTAGAAAGCCCTCCCTGGACAGAAGAGACAAATGTGTCCCTTGTAGGTGACACAATACTTTTATGAAGTACATATTAGTACACACAGTACATATTATTATTAGTTGATACTTTTAATATCTATATAAAACAAACAAACAAACAAACAAACAAAAAAAAACACATTGTCATATCCAGTACATTCAGTCAAGTGTGTCCACTGGTACTATAAACCCACATTGGCAGCAGATTTGTCCACATTACAATTCAAAATGTCAAAATAATCTCTTGATCATAGTCTTTGATATCGGGCATTTGCAACCAAGCCCAGGTTTGTTTCTCTGTGATGGTGCAATATACTGCTATATTCTGGACACTGTGGAGGTCAATATAACCTATATATGGGACCGTCTTTCTCAGGACCAGACATATTTCCTTTAATGTTACTTTCACAACATGCTTTTATTAGCCTGAAGTTTCACCTACAGGAGAAACTTGTCAAATCTAATAGACCCAATTAGGTTCAATCCCGTTTTTCCTCTGCTGGTTTTTCTCTTGATTTCTGCATCATGTTCCAGCTGCTGGAAAACAGTTACAGTGTTTATCTCTCCCTTCTCTGGTCTATTTTTGCATGACCTTTTCCTTACGTGTCACCTGGGTGTTTCTGGGGGTCTGGCTCTGTGTATGTGGAGGCCGATTAAATGGCAACACCTAGAGAGACAAAATGGCAAACCGTTGAGTTCAGCCTGGAGAGTCTGGCACTCGTTGTTTGTTGAGTTTCTGACCGACTTGCTGCCTGGTGACATTTAAGCATTGCTAACAGCACATACGAGAACTTGCTTAAGGCACATTATTACAGAAACTCTGATTAAAAGTGGGTGATTTGGAAAATCTTGTCCTATTTTATGAGTTGTGGCTGAGAGCACCTTCTGCATTCTAATAAGAAAAGGAGATGGTGCACAGAAGGGGAGGTTATGGTGGAGAAAAGTCTGTTTATCCACATAGAAACAAATCTCACGCTTCTGCATCACAGCCAAACACTGCATTATTC
The DNA here is from genome assembly GCA_034509495.1 of Acestrorhynchus altus. NCBI lineage: Eukaryota > Metazoa > Chordata > Actinopteri > Characiformes > Acestrorhynchidae > Acestrorhynchus > Acestrorhynchus altus. The sequence continues at coordinate 5,381,708 of CM067518.1, read as the reverse complement.
TGCCTGCCTAATTTCATACACCCAGTGCCTGCTGTTCCATACAGCATAGCTGCGACAAAAGAGAAGCTCAGGGTTCAGCAAAGATGCCTTATAATAGGTTCTCTCTGTGTAGTTCATATTTTAGTTTGGGTGGAAGTGCTGCTCCGTGCTCTGCCAACAAATGTGTTTTTTTTTTTTTGTAGCTACTGTTTTGAGTTTGGACAAGTTATTCTGAACGCCCACGTACAAATAGAGATGTCCCATTCTTGATACATAAATCAGGATTGGGACAAATCAGGTGAATTTGAATGTAATATACACACATGGGTGTGTCCAAAATCATATACTTCATTTACTGCAAAAATAAGTATCAATGCAATCTTGCACACACTATGTCTGCGATTTCACCGCTGACGTTCTTTCACATATGACCTCTCGCTACCGTGCACTCCTGAAAAAATGTTCATCAAAGTTATTTTCCTTTATAAATCTTTGTGTCAGTTATTTAATCAGACGTGTCATTTTTCATACACATTGATTGTAAATAACACATTTTGGGCAGTTAAATGCTGTTTTCTAGGCTTTATAATTTATATGATATAGCTATCATGTCTGTAGGTTACTCAGATCATAACACACTACCACTACAACGTACCAGATCTAAACATGGTGGTCTCATCATTGTATGAGGAACCATCATTAATCCAGCTCAGAAAACAGCTAAATACACTTGTTTCCAACTGAGCCTTCAAGTGCATGTTTACTGCTGTCTGTGTACATGCTCAATCTGCACGCAGACACTGACTGATCAGTGACCCTATTCAGGATGAAGCAGATAAGATAATGAATGAGTGAATGAATGAGCCACTCTCAAGTACTTAGAAGAACTTATTATAAATACCTTTGTCAAACTAATGATTACAGATAACTAATCAAAATTGTTTTTTCTTGGGGATCAATTTCTAAAAGGATTTCTGAGATGGTGTTTTTCACCCCTTATGCACAGAAAACAAAACAAAACAAAAAATACCCCACAAAATTGCAGGCTCAAGTAATTTTTTGACCAAAACAGGCTTAATTTCATACAAATTTATATATATTTAATTCTGTTCATTTTAAAATCTCAAATGAAGACTCGTGTGAGTAGCCTAGAATCAATATCTGGCCTGTGTCAGTGTCTCCTATAAATACTTTTCTATTTTTTTCTTTAATTCCTGCTTTCAGCGGTTTTCATTGGAAAGGGCTTCCCATATTCCAGTGTAAAGATCTTCACTGAAAGATTATTTAACACGATTCCCTGTATACATTTTCTGAAAAGTCATACTGTATATGTTTTTTACTACTATGTTGGCTTCATTAACTGAATATTTAAAATAAACATGTATAGTTTACTTAATAGGGCCAGACCTTTAATGATCCTTCTTAACACAAATATTAATGTCTTAATTTACATGGACTTAAGAGGTACATTAGTCAGTTTTGGAAAATGGAGAGTATGATTTAACACATGAAATGTCAAGAAAATTGTAATCCAACTTGCATAATTACACACACATTTTAGTTCTCTCACAAAATGCAATGATGCCAAGTCCTTGGAGTGCTTTAATATATACGTAACTGAATGTTTTATTGTATTTTTTCATCCTTTTCTCCTCATGTGCTGTCTCCATCCTGCTCTGGTCATCTCCATGACCTGTCCCCACTTTCTAGTGGCAGGATAGCTGCATCTGAACACACACACATGCGCACACACGCACACACACGACAGGTTCACCACCACTGTAGAATGTTAATAGTACAGAGTCAATAGAACTACCTGAGATGAGTTTATACACTCTGATCAATACCAGATTAAAACTGTCTCAGCTCGTCAGTGTTGCCAACAACAGGCAACTTTGTTCAGGACTAAATGTTTCGTGTTTGTTGTTGCAAACAGGGAAAGACAAGTTTTATTTTGGTGTCTGAACTGCCTGCCTACACCGAGCAGCGTTTGTGGTGTACTGACTTATACACTGAGTAAACTTTAAAGTAAACCTAACCCAGTTCTTAATGATAAATTATGATAAGTCACACTTTTACACCCTGTTACATGTTGCAAACAAAAATGAATGTAACATCACCTCATAAAGCTGTTTTCACTCTCACTGCCATTCACTGACATCCTCAGCCTCGAATGACTCCACAGCTCCTGTGAAGTTATGGGATAAATTATTGGAGCACAGTTTGCTGTGGTTGCATACTGCAAACATTTCTCCAGAAGCAGTACATCTTCTGGGACCTTTTTGCTTACTGTTAATCACATACAGTGTATTCAGCTCTACAGTCCCCTCCAAAAGTATTTGAACAGTGAGGCCAATCCCATTATTTTAGCTGTAGATGAAAACATTTGTGTTTGACATTAAAAGATCAATATTTATCAACGAGATCACAATTTCAGCTTATATTTCCAGGTATTGTCATCTAGATCTGATACACAGTTCAGAAGATAGCATATTTTATCTGAACCCTCATATTTTTCTTGATTCTCAAATGTTGACCCTCAAATATGAGACAAAAAAAATCAATATTGACCCTTTGATCCCCCTGTTGATTTTTTCATATTCATCTTCCACTGTCTAACCCAAATGTTTTCAGTCTACAGCAAAAATAAAAGGATTGGCCTCACTGTTCCAATGCCTTTGGAGGGGACTGCACAACCAATTCATGCATTCTACCATTGCTTTCTGTTCAGTATGTAAGTACATGATTCTGGATGTAGCCAGAATACCACCTGCCAGTCTCAAGTTGGCATTAATGGACAACATACAGCCAAAGGAATTTCCATGAAGGTAGTTAATGAAGTTTAGAATCAGTGTGGAGCTGTTTTACAGTGGAACTTTGAAATATAACATAATATCTGAAACTGTATAAAGGCATTATGAAGATTTTAGCCGTTTTACTGGCAGGAGAACTGCTATGCAGAGTCCAAATCATAGAGTGTTTATTACTTTATAAACTGGTTATTTAACACCATTAGTAGAACAACAATGGATGTCAGTCCAGACTGTACTACATTACTCACAGATTAGACTGCAGTGTTTAAGGCAATGGGGGCTGAAGTGTAGTCAGTGTAGGTCCATCAAACTGGGATATAAGATATTGAACACCCTATAAAACAGTAATTATGTCACTTCTAAACGAAAGAAATGAGTCCAGAAAGATTGTACTTCAGTTTTACGCTGAAACGTGTTGGTGTGAACAGTCACCTGTCAAACTGGATATTGGAAAAGAGGCCAGAGCAGACTCCACCTACTGAGAAAACTGAGGTCATTTGGAGTGGAGGGAGCACTCCTGAGGACCTTCATTGACACAGTGGTGGCATCTACCATGTTTATGATGTGGTCTGCTGGTGCAGCAGTATTTTGATGATAGACAGGAAGAGACTGAGCAAACGCAATAAAGAGGGTCAGTTCTGTCCGTGGAAGCCTGTTAGTCCCAGTGCAGGTAATGGGAGACAGAAGGATGCTAGCAAAGCTGGCATCCATGCTGGGGAATTACTCCCACCCCATGCATGAGACTCTGGCAGCACTGGGCAGCGCCTTCAGTGACAGGTTGCTTCACCTGTCAGTGTGTGAAGGAGTGGGGTTGCAGGTCCTTCCTCCCTGCTGCTGTTAGACTCTACAACCAGCATTGCTCTCAGCAGACCACGAACACACACACATAACTCCACACACTCTTAAATGTGCGGCCCGGTACCAATTGCTCGGGGGTTGGGGACCACTGGTGTATACTATTCTTTATTATTGTACTGTGAGCCTTGCCATCCCTTTACTGTTGCAACGCTGTGAATGTCCCCACTGCTGCACTAATAAAGGATTATCTTAATTAACAGCACTTGTTATCTCAACTGTGGGTGTCATGTCTGCCATTTGTCAGTCCTCTTCACCTCTGTATTCCTGCCTTGCTCCGCCCCTTACTCATTTGTAACCCTGCCCCGTTGTAATCAGTTCACTCCAGGTGTGTCCAACCTTGTCTTGTATTTAAGACCCTTTGTCTCAGTCTGTCCATCAGCCCTTTTGTTTCCTTCATGATTTGTTTGTTATTTGTGATTCTGGCGGTTTGTAAGTCTGTTCCCATGCTGTTCCTTTGTTTGTTTAGAGTTATTGTGTTTTGTGTTAGTGTGATTACCCCGCTTTTTGTTTGTTAGTATCCCAGGTTAGCTTTCGTTTTCCTTTATTTTCATTAAATCCTCAAGCCCAGTGTTTACCTCAGCACCCTTACACTCTACACTCTAACACTGGGGTTGGAGTATTAATGTACACTCGGATCGAATTAGAGTATTGGCTCAGCATTAATTGACTTGGAGCAGGGGGGGGGCAAAATACCTTGATCAGGATATCCCTACTTTCAGTAGTTTGTTGCTACACAATAATAGGAAGCAGCGTAGAACTGTGCTTGAATGCCAGTATTACAGATTTACAGACAAAAATATCACTGTAAACATTGTAACCCAGAAAGTAAACATCCAGAGTAATTTGGTCTGACTGGTGGTTAGCTCTGCCCACTCTCACATTCTGTTATGACCTAACCCTAAATGACCCTAGATGAATGCCCACCTATTATTTCTAGCAGCCCACCCTAATACAGCAGGCTAAAACTGGCCTTGGTCTGGACGCAATTAGTGTCAAACTGCGCTGGTGTATTATTAAGCTATAAATGCAAACTGAGAGAAATTACACAATGATAAACAAAAATATTGAAAGTCAGTAATCATGAAGAAATGATTCCACACTTTGGAATGCCAGTGTATTTTGTAATGCCTTGAAGTGTGTACAAAAATATCTCACAGGCGCTCTCTCCCCCAACTGGCTCAAGAGTTAGATCAGAATCCATTCCCGGTCACGGCTGCAACTGCATGGCACCCCACCGTTTCCTCTTGCACGTTAGATTGCTAATGGCTTTCGAATCCAACTGAGGCCCCTACTTAACTCAGAGGAACGTCTAAATGGCTTCAATCACAATTGTTCCTATCAGCAGAGAGAAGGGAAAACTTCCATGAGAGAAAATGTTGATCCAGTGACATTTCTTTAGATATAAATAGCAGCTGGTTTATTTTATTGCCTAATGGATTCAGTCGTGGAACAACCATTAAAGATTTAATGAGAGATCTTGTGGAACATGTTAGTAGTGCACTTCAGCAAACATCAGCAGGCTCTGTTTTTAATCTTCGGGGCGGTCTGAAAATAGTCCAGTGGGATTTTTCTCTATAATGCCTTATTTTCTGGTTCTGTAAGAGGTAACATCAGTACTGGTGGTATTTGGGTGAAAACCTCTTGTCTATTCTCACACCAGGTCCTCTGGAATGACACTGAGAGGATCCAGAGAGGACATTATGATGTATTAATGGTTTCATTAATGTAAACACAGTCCATCATGGCTGGAGGGCGTGATGCTACCGTCGACTTCAGAAGGTAGACTACATTTTATTTACCTCTCTCTCTCTCTCTCTCTCTCTCTCTCTCTCTCACACACACACACACACAGACACACACACACACACACACACACACACACACACACACACACACACACACACACACACACGGAAGACCCCCTTCCCCCATCGAATAAATAAATGGATCATGATTTATCACATTACGCAGACTTAAAGAAAAAAAAAGCAGAATAGTTCACTCTGAGTAATTTTTGTTTCTAACAGTAACACTAGAATATGTAATTAGTGGCTCGTCTAGAATGAGAGAGTGCTAAATCATTATTCTGCCATTCTATAGTATGCTTTCTCTTTTTGTTATTTTAAATACATTTTATGCCCCAATTTGGAAGTGCCAATTACTCTCCCTCATCACATACTCCTGACACTATGAGGGTGAAGACAAGCACAGGTCCATTTACATTTGGTTCCTACATGTTACTAGTATCTGGATTTTACCCTGATAAGAGTTTACTCGCATGCATTTAGACTTGGTGGTCAAATGGAACTCTGGTTATTTGGACTGAATCTGTGTGTAACGGAATATGCAAACCTGCTTGTTATGCAACCAGTTGTTTATCCGCTCAGCCTCTTCCTGTGCTGTGCTAAAAATGGTTTCTGCCTCGAAGTGTGCATTTCTTCAAACAGGGGAAGGCTAAGGCTTCAGCATTACATGGTGACAAGCAAACGACTTGATCAACGCTACATGGGGAGGAGTTTCAGTTGTAGTGGGATGGGTTTTCTTTACGAAGAATGAAGTAATGAAAATGTCTAGCCGAGCAAGAGAGCTAGACTTATTTACAGACGTATCAATCAAAAGTACTGCTGTTGTCTACATGCAGAACTTTGTGGGTGTTTTTATTCCCACTTTATCAAACCCAGAAAGACAGGAGGTTCGAGAAGATGAAGTGTAACAAGGACAGAGAGAGCAGAGGTATGGAAAACATGATCTCCTTACACGAGAAACATGTACTGCATTAGGGTTTTTATTTTATTAACATAATATGCCTGATAACAAAATTACAAACAGAGGAAAACCTTTTACTCTAAATTCCAAGTCCTTTTGAAGCATTTCTGTAGTACTTTCATCATGAAACTGTGACAATATAAAAACAACTGCTAGATATAAATAATGTAAAAACACACACAAAAAAAAACAGCATGAAAAGGGAGATACAAGGTTTTGCCCAGCTTTTAGGACATCATTTTGCTTTTTCCATAGTCCTTTCAAACTCCACCATCACATTAATCTGGTTTCAATGGTCAAGGCCATTACACACCAAGCAGTTCCTTAGTGTAACTTATTTGGATGTCAATAAGATACTGTGCTCCAAAAATATCTCAAAATCACCTCAAACTGAGCTAAATAACCTCCAAGTTGTGCATGTGTGAAACTTTACTTTCCTCTGTAAAACTCCTGTTCTTGGCTGTGTTCTACTACTTCAAGGAAACGTCCGTTCCTGTCTGCTTTCCTTGATGTTTCTGGATCTATAACTTTCTGAACTCCCTACAGTTGGCAGAACTGCTGACCAACTGGATCCCCATGGCATACAGATCAGGCAAAACCAAGGTGCTTCATATTTAAAGGATGATTGATCATTTCCTCAGCGTTGACCTCCAGACTGAATATTGTCATCTGCTGATAAAGAACTCCAATGCCATGGCCATCATCTGAAAAGGAATAAAACTCATCTACACGTTCAGTCCCTGGGAAGCCTCCTGAAGGGATTATTATGAGGGCATGACCATTAGAAGCAAGCATTAGAAATCACCCCAACCAACATCATCCAGAAGTCGCAGTTGTTTGAGTCTGGGCAGTGCAGAGATGGCATCATGACACACTCACTTTCTCTGAAATGAATTCATGAGCTTTGCTTTGCTGATCTGGAAGCGCCATAGCGGACTCTACCCAGGCAGCCAGGGTGGATCTGACATGTTGATGTTCAGAGATGAAGGTCTTCCATGGCCCCAGGTGCCACTGTCCTCTGTTGATTCAGGGACATTCATAATAAGAGTAAATATGGAGGAGGAGAAAGGCTGTAGAATGGTAACAGGCTTCATCTGACATTGCTCCAGTGGTAATGGCATCATTATAAGTGGGCTGTTTACACCGAAATCTCCTGTGGAGGAGAGAGAAAACAATGAAATTGCCTTAAAGCAGGGTAGTGACAGTAACTCGTTGAGACAGTTTGTGTGTTTTCTCCATTTTGATTCAAATTAATTGTAATTTTGTAGGATTTGCTTCATTTTTAAAGGCATTATAATACTCGGAGTGCTGCAAGGCCTCCATCAGGACAAACAGAGAAGTGCTATATTATACCCTCATCAAATGTCACATTTAGCTGATTTTCTAAAAGGTGATAAGTTCACAAATCCCCAGTGTGGGTGTCTATTATTATCTGCTAATGCCTGGCTTACACTGCTCGATAATCGGAGCGGTTTTAAGGCCAGTGTGCCCCTTTGGACAATCGCAAAAGCTCTCCCGATGTCAAGGTGATTGCAAATGATGATTTTGACAGATTATCCTGTAGTGTGGGAAGTCTATAATCCAATCTCAGCTTGTCTGATCTTCCCCAAGTGCAGTTGGGGCAGCCCTGATTATGAATCATAAATATGAAGCATGCTTTATATTTATGACTCGTAATCCTGAATTATGTATATACATATTAGTACATACATAATTCGGATGTTGTGTACACAAACACACGCACACACGCACACACACACACACACTGTATATAGTCACTGTTTATATTTTGAATATATTCAATATAGCAGGAGGCTGTAACCAAAATACTCTTAAATTTGAATGGAAGTGAATATAAAATTAGAGCTTCATTTACTACTTTTAGAGCACTTCCGTTGCTCTAATCATCCAGAATTATTTACACAGTGTACAGAGCAGCTACAGGGTTCAATCCAAATAAACAACAACGGAGATACATTGGACAGCAGCAATATTCATATACATACATGCATACATACTGTACATACACACTGTATATACTAGTCTGCTTATTATTGTAGTGACATGTCAAAACAGTATGGCTACCATCAACCATTGCATGGCAAAATGGTGCAGTGGGTTCTGATTATTCCTTCTGTACGGCATGTCAGTCTGATGGCCATGTCACATCATAGGAATCCATTTTTGGTCATGTTAAAGCACCACGTTCTCTGCTGACAGGTAATTCAAAAATGTTCACTTGTGAAACAAAGTACACATTTTAAAGCGTACTTTTTTAATGATTCAAGGCATTTAAATTATTTCAAGCCAAGTAAGTTTTGTTTGGAGAAAGAATTGTGTGCATTTTTTTTTTTTACTTTACTTTTTTTCATCAGCTGCAAAGGAAAAAAAAGCAGCAATCATTTCTCCTAATGGAAGATTATTCAAATAGTCAGCTCCTGCCTCCTGGTACCCCAGAGATGTCCATTAGGGCAAAAAAATAAAATGTTAATGTGCAGCATTGAAGACACTTTTTCATTTGGCCCTAATGAGTTGGCATTTAGACGGAGTGCTGGTGTTTGAACCAGATGATTCCAGCATCCTGACCTATTCAGTGCACTGCAGGGACCAACAACTGTGAATGAACCCATCTCTGAAGTAACCTGGCATGCTGGCCTTGCACTGAGGGAGCTGGTCATTCCTCTTCTTTGTTAATGACAATGATAATGTTTTGGGTCTTAGCTGAAGCAGGTGTTGTGCTTGACACTGGGTTGCAGGTCCTGGTTTGGAGAGCAGATATGAAGAACTTGGTTAGAAGTCATCCAGGTTGTTGAATTGACCTGTCCAAGGCTTAGGTTTTTGGGGTAACAACTCAAATGATTTCACATCCAACAACTGTGTCCCCTGGTGATGATGTAAACCCTGTGTCAATTTGACTTTTAGCAGGGAGAGAGTAAGCAAGAGTTAGAGAGTGTGGAATAGTGATGCCTGTTCAAACACTACTGGCTACTCTCTGTCAGCCGTTCCCTGTGGCTATTTTCTACCCATGAACCTCAGAGGCTCTGTCCTTTTATCTGACCAAACACTCATTATTTGAAACAATAGCAATAACCACGTGTTAACACTCTCCCGCATACCCCCCCCAAGCACAGTATTGACTTCAGGCTGGAGTCCAGCAGCTTTTGTGTCCCAACATACCTTTGCTTCCTTGCCAGAAAGTTCTTTTTAACTTCATCAGTCCGCAGGACTCCTTATCAACATACACCAGGCTTGTTTAGATGTTCCTTTAAGAAACAATTGGTACCATAACTCAATGGACCACATGTTGCCAGTCCTCTTGGGTCCAGATAGCAACCTCATGAGCTCAGGTAAGGTGGATGTGATTTCTGCCAGAATCGTTTTTCTGTTCACACAAACACTACCGGTCACTTTCTTTAAGCAGCTGTGTCCACTGTGGGTGGTAATGTCTTCTATGGCATATCCCTGGTACATCTGCTATTATGCCTCTCTCAAACTCTGGTAATTCATATCGTCTTCCCATGAGCATGCTGGCCGGTGTTTAACCTCAATTAGAAGATTGAGCTCACAGTTTATACAGGGCAGGGCATTCACAAGTCATCTCCTGAGGTAGCATTACTTCATGATCAAATTATTGACCAATTTGGTGAACATCAATTAGGGAGCAGTCGTGGTCTGGTCATGGCCACTAGTGGCTGCTCCCCGCGCACTCAGGATAGGGCTGCCCACCACTCCATGCACGTGTGCTCATTGCCCCCTGGTGTGTGAATTCACTAGTGTGTATGTTTGAAGATGGGTTAAATGTGGAGGATTAATTCCTGTGTGCGCACAACAGAGTGGGTTAAAAAAGTATAATTACTATTACTTAATTACTATTACATCAACATATCTTTAAGATTATGGCACAAATCAAGTTGAAACTAAACCACACAAACTCCCCCTTACTGTGTGCCAGCTGCACATTTTAGAGCTGTTGGTGAACATAAGAAAATATAAATCTAACAACTCCAATAGAACAGTCAGGGAGCTGTAATTAAACTGGATAACCTTTAGGAAGATCAGTAATCACCAGTCAAGACTGGGTGAAACACTCCTGCCACAGCTGCTGATGAATTAATGCCCAGTTTGCTTTTTCCCCTAATTATGTTGATGTCAACACATGTCAACAAGACATTTTCAACAGCATTTCCCACACAAACTCACCTTCATCAAATTCCAACTGTAATCCAAACCACCGGGATGTTTTTGTCCTTTTTACTTCAGATTATTATGTTTGAGACACCAGAATTAGTACTGCTACATACACTATTTACCATCACTGAGTGTCTGTCGATCTGAAAATTGTTGAAAAGACAAGTATTCTAGAATTGATATACCTCTTAAGGTGCTTCAACGAACCTTCAATGAAGGTTTCTTAAAGGTTCTTTGAAACACCTTAAGAGGTTCCTCCAGTTTCAAATTGAAGAACCTCCAAGGAACTTTTTACAGTGTGGAGTCCACCCCAACTCTGACCACGAAGAAGTGGATAAGAAGCAGAATGGAATGAAGTATAATTGAATTTGAAACTTTTTGGTAGAGTTCTTCTCCAAGTGCTTTCACAGCAAATTGTACTCCCGGCTGAATATGGAAATCAATTCCCGGAAAATAACTGCTGTAATGGATGGATAGTTCAGGCATAACAGACAGTCGACTCTTGTGATTATAATGTTAGCTCACCAGATTGTCACACACTAACTATCATAGCAGTATGATTGGACATTAGTCTGCACATTTGCCCTCCCACCTTCAGGAAAGGAGTAAGAACTCTTCTTATTATACAGATGTTCCTCAAAGCCTGGCTACAACAAGCTTTTTGACATGGCAGACTCTGCAGTGCCTTATCATTTGTGGTTTGGAATATTTCATTGCCAGGCATATTGGACCTTCAGTGCATTTTAGGACCAATTTGACAGGATAAATAGGCACTAACAAATATGGAAAGCATTTGAATTCTGCTAAAATGATACTGCATGTAGACCACATGACGACAAATTGGCCGATTCAAAGAGAAAAACCTATTTAAAAAAATAACCCCTTTACACGACCCCAGTTTGTCCTTGTCCGTGCCGCTCTCTTTGAGGATAAGAGGCGGTGGCTGTCCTCTCTTGAAGAGCAGGGCACCATTTGCATTCTCCCTCTCTCTGATCTCCTGTCGGATTAAATCAAAGTCGGCGCCAGATTTCTCTTCCTCACTTTTATTTCTCTCCCATCAAAAGGGGTGATTATGATCGGCCCTCTGTGTTTCAATTGAGACGGTGAATAAAGTGAGTATGCCGGGGAAAAGCAAGGAAATAACTTATGTTATATAAATTATGTTCCACAAGATGCAACTGTTGTTTGCATACACAAAATCTGTAAATGCATTTTTATGATACATTTATGAATGCCCATTCACACTAGGACTTGGTAATATATCAATATTTTACAACATATCAGGATAAAAATAGAGCATGCTATGGACTGAGTTGATGTAATTTATATAGTTTTAAACATTATAAATGTTAAAACTATAAATATCAGGTTCACCTCAGCTGCAGATGATTGTTTGAACTGTTAATAAAACGTATTATTTTTAAAATACATTTTAAAAGTTACCTCTGCCCCTTAATTTTATGTAAATAAATATCAAATTTCCAAATGTGTAAATATTTCAGGATTTGTTTTTGTACATATTGCCCAGCCTTAACTGCCAGCTCTTAAAAATATACAAGTATAAAGCATCTCCAAGTGGTGAGAAAGAATAATGAAAAAGAGATTTTTGAAAAGAATTATTCCTAAACAAGGAAATTAAGATAGTATCTTAAAACAATAACTATCACAAAATAAAAATATAGTATCTCAATACAATAAATATTACAAACATTGAGATGGTATCTCAAATCTGGAATTATTGCAAAAATAATGAGATAATATCTCAGATTAATGACTATCACATATCAAAGTAAATATCTTAAATGGAAAATGTCTTTCATTATATTTCAATTATGGGCACCAGAGTAATGAGTAATGACTACACATCTTCCCCCATCAGATCACCTCTTGGAGTCCATATTAAATGCATTGACTTTAGTATAACCTTCAATTACCACCTGATTTAAGCTTCCAAACCTCTTGGGAAGAAACTCGATGCTAAGAGAGGCCTTTTACCTGCTAGTACTTAATTAGTGTGCAAACATTCCAAGCAGTTTCACATCAAGGATTAATGGCAAGCCAAGACAGCTCTTTTGTTGGTTATACAACTAGGAGTGTTCTCTAAAACGGTGAAATGGGCTCGCAGTAGTTTGATACAAATGAAACAGGGTGTTTGGACATATTCCAGCGACCTCTGACCTGGACCCATTTTTAGCCGTGGTCGGAGTATAAGTAGTGATATGTTCTCTGAGCGTGTAATCTTCTCATTAGGGTGGAAAAGGCTGCAGTAAGAAGGGTACATCTGAGCAACTGAGAAAAGAAGCACAGTTCTCCAGATCCACTGTTTTATCTACCCTCTAGGAAAAAAAGATTCTATTAATGCTGAAAACGTTCTGTACAGGGTTGTTTACAAAAGGATCACCAAAGAAATATTTAAGTATTTAAATGAGTTTTGAGTTGAGTTCTCCACAGAAACATTTTTAAACTGGCAGTTTTACTCAGATTTACCATATCTCATAACTCGGAATCAGAGTAACCTATAAGCATAACACACATAAACCAAACTACAAGACCTATCCTATCTAACCATTGCAAACTTATTGTTGTGTGATGAATTATCAGGTGAATTCCAACTAAATTAAATACCAGTTTAAATGCCTAAGGAGCCACCCAGAGCAGGTCTACTACTACTCTGTCCATATGTACACACTGAACTTGCATGGAGGCTCCAAATGATCAGTGAGGGTTATAATGGAAAATGAAAAGGGAGGGCTGTTTACAGGGTGAAAGTCCTGAGCAAAGATAAATACTGATACATACATAATTAATGAAAATAATAAATGATATTCAGTGTTTTTAGATTTTATTTGGACTGCTGTCAATTATTTTGGAAAAAAAAAAGCATTTATTATAATTATCCCTGTAAATCTAATCATTACAAATAATTCCAACATGATTTCTGAGATGTGAACTCTTTTTTTAGTCTTTATGAGCAAAAATAACATATAACAAGTATATTTTGGATCAAAATATGGTCAAATATTTCAAATTTCTTAATTTTTACATTTCAAATTAAGTAGCCTAGGATAGGATAAATACTTTTTCTCACTTTTTTGATGAATAAAAGTATGTCAAACTACAAAAACATCCCACAATATTGGTTTAGGATTCTAAAGGTTAATGTATCTGCCACACTAAACTTAAGAGTTTAGAGTTAGTTAGAAGCAGTCCATACATCATTTAAGCTCTCAGAATCACTAATGGAAGACTATTAAAGGAAACCTGAATTGAGCTTGTAGTCAGTTAGAAATTGATCAGGGTCTTGCATCTAGAATGTTCATTGGTGCTCTCATCTCAGCACTTAAATGTGTGGTATGATGCTGCATACCTTGAGACTCCCATATCTCACACTGCTGTCCACCCACACACCAGTGTTGTCTCTGCTAATGCGTGACCATGTTGCCTTGTGGCTCTATAGCAATTTCATCCAAACACTTCATTGACAGGACAGCTGGTCAGTCTGTATGTTTTCACTGCAGCTCCACATCGAGGTTATTACTACTGTAGTCACCAACTAACTGATTATTGATTTAGTCAGCAACTAATTTGGCCATCTGTTCTAGCTAAGTCAATTATTCTTTGCACCCCTAATGCTGAACAGGTCTTATATAAATCAACAGAATCATCTTCAACTGTTCTGAAACTACTTCACTGAAATTCCCTTCCGTGCAGCTCATTAACTGGGCTTTCCAGGTCCATCCAGGACTTGATTTCAGATGGGCTTGCTAGCAGAATAAATAAGAGACTCACACAGTGATTAGAAGGAGTTACGTGTTAAAAAAGATTTTCCTCTCAAGAAAAGACCCATCCAAACGCACCATGTAGGACACAGCCAGAGAAGAGGCCAGCAGTCACAAAATCTTTGCTTTTATAGTCTTGCTGGGTTCAGCCAAAGTTCAGGGTGGGTGCTTTCAGTTCCTTATTTTTGCCTTCAGCTCCCAATCTTTCCAGACACCAAATTTTCCTGTTCTCTTAGTTGGTCATTTGACATTTTTAAAAATGGAACAGAAAGGGGGAACCAAAGTTGTCTTCGGCACC